>JAYMFT010174987.1:0-12156 GCA_038088735.1 Panulirus argus
ATATATATATATATATATATATATATATATATATATATATATATATATATATATATATATATATATATAAAGTTACAGAATAAGTGCACACATAAAAATGTACACAAGTGAAAAAACTCTTCCACTTCATGAACATGAAATTCATTTATTAGACATCAAAACACCTAAAAGATTCTGCACTATTAGTACCCTTTTGAAAGTATGAGAGAGCAGGAAATAATTTTTTTCAGTATAGGTATTTACAAATAGATGTAAGAAAAAAGATTTCTTATTGTTATGGTGGTGAATAAGGTACATATCTGCAAAATGAAAAATAATGTACAACATGCAATCTGGGTCAGTAAAAAAAAAATTATTACTATCATGCATAGAGGTGACTAAGCACAATCAGTTATAAACAGCATTCAAGCAAATGTAACACATATGTAAATGCAAAAAACAATAACTTTAAAAACATCAAAAATCAATACAGGATTGCCAGCATTTTCTGCAAATCCACTCAAAAATAAACCTACCAATCAGCACACATTGCAACATCGAACTTTCCCTGATGTGGCGAAACTTCTTCGTGGACCCCCCAGCGGAGAACTCTGGAAATAAGATGCTCTTTGCTTTCCTGGTTTCCTGTTTGGGTTGTAAGTGTGGTTCTGGCATTTGCATTTGCTATCCTCAACAAGATTATTTGAAATTACTCCTTTCAATTTCATGTATAAATAACAGAAAATAACTTTATTCAACTGGTTGAGATATTGATATAATTAGCATCTGCTAGGACAGTCCTGAAACTTAAAAACTGCCTAAAAATTGAATACAGTAAGAATCATGACAATCTTTCAAGAAATATAAGGCACAAAACACAAAAAAATAACTTATTCCTTTCTTGCCCAACAAAATCTGAAAAAAAAGTCTGAGATTTGTTCTTCCATTGTGCAAGTCCATCACTTACCAAAATGAGAGCCTAACAAACTCAGTGCACCTTTTTGGACACAAATACCACACATATGAAATAAGAGAGGTTAAAAATTTCATAAACCCTCTCATTGTGGCTTAGGCATCTAAACCCCAGTAATTATTTTTTCTGTTCACTGATGCTTGAGCATTACATAATATGGCCATTAATGCTTGCAGAAGCATCCCATGCATTGTTACAAGATGTCACAGATTAATTTTTTTCTAATAAAATAGTCAGTATATGTACATATGTCAAATAGGCCTATACAAAATTTGTGTCCTCTTTTTATGTAATGATATGTGAAGGAATGACATTCTAACAAGTTAAGAGATATTAGAGATGAAAAACCTGAGTAATCATGTTTGTTTGTGACAAAAACACTCTTAAAGATACCACACACCTCACTAAGTATGCCTAAGAGTACTCATGGAGTACTTAATATGCCTGGCAGCAGAGCAGCATAAGTTAAAGGGTGCACAGCAAATGTAACAGTGTTACTAGGTTGCCCTATATATCATTCTATTTTGAATATCATGTTGTAGTTAACAGTAATAACAAACTCATGGAGATTTTTCTTAGAATATTTGAGAATATCCCACACAAAGAGTGCATAGTGGATATTAGGACTAGTGCAGTTAAAGGGTTAATATGCATATACCATGCCAACAATCTCCAATAGGCAGGTGGAGTGCCTCTTGAGTCACACCACACTTGCTGCCCAGTACATCACTCTTCAAGTGTTCACTGAAAGCAATGAACAGATGTGTTTTGGGTGGGAAACAAGTCCCACTTTCATAGCTGAAAGATTGGAACAGAGGAAATGTAAGTTGTGAAGTATGAAAAACTCTTTCTCTATAGGGTTGTGTCCTGAAAGTCACAAAAGATGTCTCACCCCTCTGGGGGTTAGAAACCCTTTGAACTCCTACCTTTCTAGTGAGGTAAATGCCTCTACCCCTCACTAACCACTTATCAAGTTATCAAGTGATGAGGGCCTCAACTCTGCTGGGGTCATAATTCTGACCAATCAACAACTTTCACTCTACGATGGTGTTATCACCCCTTTGCCGTTAATACCAATCTGCCTCATTATTCATGGAACTTACATATCAACCCAGTGGTGGTCACCATCAGTTCAGAGAAATGATTTTTTGAAATTGCGGGGAAGGAAGGGTGTAAACACAAACCAGAGAAAATGGTCATGGGAAACTGCCCCAGAGAGGTAGATCCTTTTCATATTTCAAAACTTACATATCCCTCCATAGTCAGTTCATCCTCTGAGGTATAAGAGCATACCAACATGGAGGAGGAGGGTTGGAGAAAAAAATTCTCATCAAGAGGATACATAAAACAAGAGTCACCTTTAGCATGACTAAGGCCCTACTGCTCTGGTGGTGGCAACTCAGGAATACAGGTAGCCAATCAAAAATCTGGCAATCGTTATCCTGGTTCCATCAGTTTTCCGGCAGGAATCTCTGTGTGGTCTGTACCTGCATGGTGAGCAGTTAGTGATGAAGATGATGATTCTGACAACCCATCTGCTACCTGTATTTAACTTTGTCTACTGTGTACAACACTGATTGAAAATTCTTCAGAAATGTGCTGTAAGTCCAGCATGTTACCAGTAGAGTACTGTATCATTTTAGTGCACCCAAACCATTTTATGTAGCTGTTCAACATTAAAAGTTCATTTGCTTTTCATTTAGCATTTAATTTTCTTTTTCTAAAGTACTGTATTCATTTTCTGTTCTATACAACAAATATAGAGTCAGGAGGCAATCAATCAATTTTCCAGAAAAACTGAAAATCCAGCAGCAACGAGGTCCCAAGGTTGCCGGATTTTTGAGTGGCAACCTGTACACCAGATTGAGTCTTGACAGCTAAAGTAAGATGTATTAAAAGACACATTAAACAAATGCCAAATACCTCTATATTAATCTCCTTAAAAAGGCTAACAGTGGAATGTTTCCATTCTAAACTCATAGCTTCTAACATACAGGCAAGAAGGAGATTCTTTTTGTTTTTGTCTTGATTTTAAAGTTTCAGTCCAAGATCAGGGAATCTGCGATGCTGCTCCATGTTGAATATCAGAGAAATATTGGTTAGCAACATAGTATTTGCCTTTGTGGCAAAGAGACCCACCAGAAGAGTCAACATCAGTGAAGGAATTCTTTGAATGCATCTTTCCCTATAAACATCCTGTTGTCATGGAGTCGATTTTGATAAGGTAAAAGCTCATACATAAAACTTCTTGAAATGGAAACCTAGAGTAAAAGGTATTTTTAATGTTTTTCTATCTTCTTTATAAAGAGGAGGAATCTGCATGAATCTTCTTCATTAGACACTAGATTGTCATGTTGTTGTGCATGAGAAACAAAACCCTGGACCCAAGAATCATAATATTCTAGGAAGTAAGGAATCAGTGAATTCACAGTTCCTTTATGTTGACATGCAAGGACTTTTACTTTTCTTACTGAAAACCTGCATTACCCTAAACCTCTCAGGGATGGAGATCCCATCCCACTTTGAGGTTGCCATCCTAACCATCAAGTATGTAGAAGGAACTGGCAGAACCTCATATTTGTACTATAGCCTAAATCATCAAGAATTTTGCAAAGAAAAGCTCTCTGGAGATCCTGAAAAAAATAGAGAGACTTATTCCCCAAGCTACCACTTTTCTAGCCTGCACTAAGATGCATCAGTGAGACTTTCCCCTAAAGGTGCTCTAGTCTAGGTCAAGACATCACTCCTGGGAACCAAATGTTAAGGCAAGTTATGTAGTCCAATTATTTCTTCCCCCGAAAGAGAAGAGAGAACCAAACTGAGTATTACAATCGATCCAAATCAATCCAGGACTCATCATCACCTGGAAAGTCTTCCTTGATTCCAAATCAGGATTTTACTTCACTTGGATGTGCATTAGTTCATTGATGGATTCATGTTTATCCGTGTCAACCAGAATCTTTTCATACATGAACCACAGACTTTCACTCTCATAAATGAGCTTCTTGATTTTTCAATTACACACCAATTCAGCTCATCCTGTGAGACCAGTGTCTCCATTCACACCACCTGCGTACAAAAATGCTTCCACTGCATCCAACCAATTATTCAACTCCTCAAGCATCTTCCCCTGAAATATCCACAACCTTAATCAATTCTCTTACTCTGTCTACTTATCTCTTCTGCAGTCTACTTCACCTCCTTGTACTTTCTACTGTACTGCTATATATCTTCTTGACTAAACTGTCATCTGCCACATCTGCCATATGTCCTGCATGATAAAGCCATCTCGTGACTTTTATCTTTGCAACTTTTGAACGTTTTTTTCACACTACATAACTTCCCCATATCTTCATTCTATCTATCATCCTTATCCTAACTATACTACATAAGTTATTCATCGCTATTGTTCTTACTCCTAACCTATCCTGATCTATGTTCACTTGGATTTCACATCCATACATCAGCAATGAGACAAACACTACTTCATGGAGACATCTTGTACACTGTACACTAATATTCTTCATTCAAGTAAAAACAGTAGTAAAAGAATTAAAAATAATAATCCCATAGTCACTCTAGATGCACCAACTGTCTTTCCCAAAACTAAGATGGTGTAACAGCATATACACACAAATGGATCATAATAAAAGTTTCATCAATTTATACAGCAAAATGATGAATACGACTTTGTGTTCTCCCTGAATACACCACAGATATCATATTTACTTGGAAATCAATGGTCAGCTTCATTGGCTATATTTAAGTTGCTGTTTTACTTACTGTATGATATGAATCACAGACTGACTAAGTGGCATAATATTCTTTTCTTAACGTTAGCAGAAATGTACTTCATAAAGTTCATTTCATCCACATGACCCTAACATATGACAGAGTAGACTATTCTGGCCAGTTCTGTATAACAGTCCATCTTGCACCATTGTTTATTTACAGTTTCACTTCCTTAAGACTACCAGACTTCTCTACAGGCAAGTGAGACAATAAATGGAATGAAGGTATCTGTAAGCAGGGCAGCATCATATCACACTGAAATTCACCAAGGAAGGAACAGTGGAATACCTGACCAGCTTTGTTGAAATGAGGAGGGTTCCTTGATCAGAGCAATCAATGGCCATGTGAACGGCATCTTACTTGTTTGAACTTTCATATACTGAACTACATAATTCTTCTAGCTTCAAGTATTTTGACAATGTGAACATTCCTTTAGATTCTCCCCTGTCCAAACACTAAGGTGCTTCAGTATGTGTCCCCTGCAGTCAAAGGTTATTAAGCAATGGGAACATTTATATGGCTTCTTAAATTACTCCAATAAGAGAATATCTTTTAATACTGTAATCACTAAGAATAATTGTATAATCTACTAACTACTTCTCTAGAAGGTCTTTCACAATGTGACTATTAATATGTTTATCTATCTATCTATCTATTTACTTATATCTCTGACATCTGTACCCTCCAGGAACTCCAAGGGGATGGCCATGGAAAAAGAGCCTCCACAACTGGTGAACTCTGGTGCTGCTTTTTAACCTTCAGTGCTTCACCCTTAACAGGGCAGTGGCAGAAGGCAACTCTTGCACAGTCTTTCAAGAGGCTCCTACCTTAAGTTCCTACCAACTACCGCTACCTAATGTGTTTACCTTATGTTCCTGCCTAATGTTCCAATGTACTACTTCTACCTAATGCTCCTGTCAAATGTTCCAACCAACTACTTCTGCCTAAAAAAGTTTCTACCTAATGCTCCTGCCTAATATTCCTACCTACTACATATATCAATTGCTCCATCTATTTTGCCAAAAGGCAGGCTAACACACAGAGCTCACTGCAGGGAAATCTAGAGCTACAATGAATGAGTTGTGTGAGTCAAGTTTTATCAAGTGTTTTTTTAATGTTGAAGGCTCCAGTCACGGACAAAAGTCCACATCACGGCCGGGCCTTAACTGAAATATAGAGAGAATTAAGAAACAGAAAAAGAAAAGACAAGGGAAAGTGTTTATTAATTTTTGAGAAAGTGATAAACCTATCTTTTGAAATGTGCCAGGTCAGAGTTATTGGGAAAGACATGAGAAACTTCGACTTGTAGGGAAAAAAGCAGGTAACAAAACGACCTATCCTTGAGTTGCTGGTGGCCATACAATGATCATGTGATGCAGCAGCTTGCCGAATATTGCATGGTATAGCTAGTGGTGGGGGCACACAAGTAGCTAGCACTTGGAAACAAAAACCAAAGTAATACTGATAGAAGAGGGAAAGTGAACCAACATTGTGGCCTAGGGCAAGGGGGTCAAGTTTGGAAGTTAGCCTAGGACAGTTTATAAGGTGGACTGCTTTCAACTCAACTCTGTCAAGTAAGGATGCAGAGCTAAAACCACCCCAAATGTGAGAGGAGTACTCCATACAAGGACGAATCAATCCCTTGTATAAATGGAACAACTGTTCAGAAGAGAGGAAGTTTTGACATCTAAACAGGACACCCAGTTTCTTACAGGCAGACTTAACTATTCCTGTAATGTGGGGTTTCCAAGAAAGAGTGGATGTTACAGTAATAACAATTATGTTCATTGATTCAAGAGGTGGAATTACAGAACCATCAAAGGAGAGACGAGAGTTGTGAGGAATTTTTGATATAGAGATGGGTAGAAATTGGGTCTTGGAGGCATTAAACTCAACAGGATTTTGTGTACACCACTGAGATATCCTGCCCAAGTCTGAGTTTATTGAGGAAGCTATGCCAAGACGAGATGAAGATCAAGTGAGAGAAGAGGAAGCAGAATTGAAGGATGTGGATGAATGCATTGATGAGTAGTCAGCGTATGAGTGCACTGGAATATTTGTGGAAGAGAGGAAATCATAGAAAAAAGGAGAAAAAGTGTAGAGGACAGGACAGAACCTTGAGGGACAATGCTGTTGATGAAGAAAAAAGGGGAGGCTGATCCATCAACAACCACAGAGATAGATTGGCCAGAGAGGAAGCTAGATATGAAGGAACAAAGTGAGGGGGGGGGGAAGCCAAAAGAGGGGAGCTTAGAGATGAGGCCCTGATGCCACACCCTGTCAAAAGCCTTAGATAAGTCAAGGGCAACTACATATTACTCCCCAAAATCTTTCAGGGATGATGACCAGACATTGGTAACATACGAAAGAATATCACCAGTGGATCTCACCTTAGAGAAGCCATATTGGTGATCAGAGAGAAGAGCGTGATTTTCAAGGAGTTTAAGGATATGGGAGTTGTGGAGGGACTCAAAGACTTTGAAAATGGTAGATATCAAAGCAATAGGATGATAGTTAGAGGGGTCAGAACAGTCATCCTTCTTAGAGATGGGATGTATTAATGCATGCTTCCAAAGACAAGGAAAGGTTTCGGTTTTTAAACAGAAACGGAATAGATGAGCAAGCAGAGGTGCAAGTTGAGAAGCACACTATTTCAGTACATGGGGATGGATGCCATCAGGACTATAAGCCTTGCTTTTGTCCAGAGAAAGAAAAGCTTTTAGGACAGTCTGAAAAGAGATTACGGGAAGGGGCATAGGATTAATAAGAGGAGCATCAGGGGGTGAAGGAATGGTAGTCATCCAAGGTGGAGTTAAAGGAGAAACAGGAACCAAAGTGAGTTGCTTTGGCAACAGGAGAGACAGCAACAGTAACATCAGAGCAGAAAAGTGAAAGGAAAGTAAAGCAATAGAAGTTGTTAGAGATGCCCTTAGCTAAAGGCCAGAAAGACCTATCAGTGGATGATGAGGAGAGGTTATCGCACTTCCTTTTAATAAAGGAACGCTTTGCCTCATGGATAATGTGCTTGCAACAATTATGGGCAGTAACAAAAGCTGAATGGAAGCCAGAGGAAGGAGTCTTACTAAGCTCAATATGCCTAATCCCTTGCCTGAATGGCCTCAGAACAGGAAAAGTTGAACTACAATTGGATGAAGAGACTGTCTTGGAGGAAAAGGGGATAAATGCTTCCATTCTCATGGAAATAACCTCTGCTATGCATTTGGAATAGACAGAAACATCACCACATAAGAGACAGTGATTCACCCAAGGAAAGTCAGAAAGATGTTACATAAGTTATTCCAATCATCTTTGTTCAGAAGCCAGTATTTACGCTTAGAAGGGGCTGCTGGAGGGGGAGGTGCCATTAGAATAGATACATTTATGAGAGTGTGATCAAATGAACCAACTGGGGGCAAGATTGTGTATTTACAGCGAGATGGACTGGAGATGAAAAACAGATCCAGAATATTAGAAGAGTGGTCACAGCAGTCAGGAATAAGGGTAGGGTGGGAGGTAATTTGCTCCAGACCATTGAGAATGGAGAACATGAGGGTTTCAATCCCTCCACCATCCGTATGGGAGGAGTTTAACCATTCCCAATGATTAACATTGAAATCCCTCTCATAGAGGATCTCAGCTTGCAGATGAGAGGATTTTGCAGCCTCATAGCAGGAGTTTAGATAGTTGAAGAAGAATATAAAATTTGTAGAATTAGGAGAGTAATAGGTAAAATAGAGAAAAATTGTCAAAGTAGGGAGACAGACCTTTAACCACATAACATCAGAACTTGGGGACTCAAGGTCCTTAAAGTGTGCAACAGGTATGTTTATGTTGGAATATGCACAAACACCACTTTTGAACCGGAATTGTGAGTGGAAGTTGTAGTTAGATGTGAAAAAGGGGTTAGTTAGAACATCATTAGACACTTGTGTCTCAGACAGAAGTAAGATATTAGGAGAGGTACTGGATAGATGATGTTCAACTGAGGATAGGTTGCCAGAGAGACCACGAATGTTGGTACTGTGAATAGAAAAAGAGGAAGGTTTAATAGAGAGGGAAAGATCGTGGAAGGGGCCATAGATTGAACAGTCTGAATTAATCATGCCTTCATTTATTTTATTCCATTCATCCACCACACTTACACAGTGAAGTACAGTAAAACTTCTGTTATCTGTAATTCAGAACAATGAAATGTTCAAACCGACAAATGATTTTCAGATTCAGTAGGCAGTCTTTCAATATCTGACAAAAAATAGAAATAAAAAAAGATAAGATATTTCAAATGGCATATGCACCACCTGGTGTTTTGTGGCACTGGTAATTATTTACTCTCTCCCATGTTCTTTCTGGTGGTTTTGTGTGCTGGTCCTATACATTTGTGTATTTTGTGCACCTTTCAAGCACAAAGTGCAAGAGGAACATGTTAAGCCTTGAAAAGATGGAGCTGTGCAAGAGACTAAGGGTAAGTCCAAGGCAGCATGATTGACATAACTACCATTCATAGCATAACTACCATTCATGGTGTGAGTTAGTGGGTGGAGTAAGCATGGGTTGTGGATGGAGCACCCCAGCAGCAGGTCAGTCTCTCACTTACCGCCATTGTGTGTGGGTCTGTGCTGCTTGCGTGATTTGGGCATACCTACTAATGTGATTTTCCTGCAACCTGCAGTGTTTGCGTTTGTTAAAATGGCATCCAAGCGTCCAACAACATTTTCTACCCAAGAACCAACAGTTAAATGGAAAAGAACCTCCGACTGAAGAAACAAAACTAGAAACCCTAATATGCGCTGATGCTGGTAATTGAGCTCCAGTGGTTGGGCATGCTTACAGTGTGAGTGAATCTGTAATCCGCAACATGAAGAATGCAGAGAAAATTCAAAGTGCTTTGGTCCACTCTACTCCACTGTCGGTCAGGGTAACCACAAGGGTCAGAAATCCACTTACAGAGACTGAGAAATTACTCTCATTATACATAGTGCATGACATGAAGAAGATATACAGCCTGAATAACCTTCAGCTTAGGTCAAAAACTCTGAAGATTTATGAGCATTCATGTAAATAAGATAATGTAACTGAGCCAGAGCGATTTCAAGGAAGTAAAGGATGGTTAGACAAGTTTATTCAATGGGAGAAGCTTCATATTGTGAAGGTACTGGGAGAATCTGCCATTACAATATGCAATTTCTCTTTGTGTGAGATTTTTGCAGAACATAGTCTCTACATAAAGTGGGGGATGGCCAATATGTAGATTATTTGATACATGAAGAATGAAACTCAAATAACTGGGATTTTTGTTATCCAAAATGGCTGATTTTCCCAACATTTCGGATACTGGAGGTTTTACTGTACTTCATGTCTCTATGTAACAAGGTTTCTGCTTAATTGCATGCTATGTCCTTTTGTTGTTTATTCCTGCATCTGTCAAAGGAATGTTCAAGCCTTCGTATTCAGTCTGGTTTAGAAATTTAAAGGCTGTGATCAGGTTATGCCTCACTCATCTCTCTTCTTAGTTTTGTAGTATTTAGGCTCCTAGTCATTCCTTGTAACTCACATCTGTTAATTCTGGGATGAAGTTTGTTGTCCTTCTCTGGATCTTCTCCATTAGCTTTTTGTGCCTTTTGTTCCTTGATTTGTAGTGACCAAACTTGAGAAGCATTTTCTAGTTTTGGTCTTATGTAGGATATGAACAGCCTGCTAATTATTTCCGTGTCCATATACATGAAAGCTCTTCCAGTATTTGCCAGCAGACAAGTTTCTCTCCCTAACTATTCTTATTACGTGGGACTCTGGGGATAGTAAAGGATAAGACACATTGAGCTTGGAAAAACTCTCCTTCCTTCAACTACCATTCAGCATTTATCACTGCCCGATCAATCTCTTTGGTTGTTGATGGATCAGACTCTGCCCCTTTCTCCATCAATGGCAGTGTCCCTCAAGGTTCTGTTCTTTCCCCTAAACCTTTTCTGCTATTTATCAACAATATCCTTTCTTCCCAAATAACCAAATGTATTCATAAGCTGACAACACTGCATTCCCCTACTTGCATCTCATCTCGACACAACTTCCTCAATAAACTTGGATATGGAGAGGATATCCCAGTGGGGTAGACAAAATCTGGCTAAGTTCATGCCTCCAAAACCAGTTTCTACCCATCTCTCTCTTGAAAATTCCTCATAACTCTTTCTTCTGATGAACATACATGGTATTACTGTAACATCCACTCTTTCTTGGAAACCCACATTACAAAAATAGCTATATCTGCCTCTAAGAAACTGTTTATGTGCCAAAATTTTCCTTTCTTTCAAACAGTTGCTCCATTCATACAAAGGATTGATCCATCCTTATATGGAGTACTGCTCTCACATCTGGGATGGTTCTAGCTCTGCATCCTGACTTGATAAAGTTGTGTTTGATTTATAAACTCTCACAGGCTAACTTCAAAACTTGACCCAATTTCCTTATGTCACAATGCTGGTTCACTCTCCCATTCTATAGGTATTACACTATGTCTTGCTTCCTAGAGCTGGCTTCTTTTGTGCCCCCACCACTAGGTAGCTCATACAACATTCAGTAGGTTGCTGCGCCACATGATTACTGTGTCGCCTTTGGCAGCTTAAGGATGGGCTGCTTTGATAATAGTTTCTTTCCTTACACCTCGAAGCTTTGTAACTACCTACCTGTTGATGTTTTTCCCAATGACTATGACTTGGCTTATTTTGAAACACAGGTTCTTCACTTCCTCCAAAATTCATAAATACTTTGTCTTCTTTTCCCTTTTTGTTCATGACTGGAGCCTCTGAGGTAAAAAGAAAAAAAGATAGGAATTATGTCTACTCCCATTTCCTTCTCACATAGAATTCTGAAGCTTATTTTCTGCTAGACTAATCATATTGAGGCCTTCTTTCACAGTCTTATTACTGTACATTTGATCAGGTTTAATTTCATCAACCATGTATCAGACCAACTTTGGGGTCTGTTTAGGTTCCCTTGTAAGTTGATGCAATCCTCATCACTTTTCATTTCTTTCATGTCCATTGTATCATTTACAAACATGTTCAGATAGGAGTCAACACCTTCAGATAAGTCATTCACATAGATTACGAAGTGTAATGGTTCCAGAACAGAGCACTATGGCACTTTGCTGGTGACCTTTTTCTCCAGAGGATATTGAGTGCTAATGCAAAGAGTGTTTCGTGTTTCTTTATAAAGACAAAGTTACAGAGTCTAATCCTGTGGCAGATTCCATAAGCATGGTCTCAGTGACCCACTTGAAATCCTGTATTGAGATGGAGAGATCTTCTTTATGTAATAGAGAAATTGATGTGTAGGAAGAACCAATTAGGGCCCGGCCTTGATGTGGACTTTTGTCCGTGACTGGAGCCTTAAAAAAAAAAAAAAAAAAAAAAAAAAAA
>JAYMFT010174998.1:0-12156 GCA_038088735.1 Panulirus argus
CCTTGAGCACGACGGTACACGACCCTTGGGCACGACGGTACACGACCCTTGAGCAAGATGGTACCACCCTTGAGCACGACGGTACGGCCATTTAGGTATGATTGCCTGAACTTGCGAATGATGAGTTTAAGGGCTAAACTATCATACTCAGTAGTCGTCCCGTCGTGGTCAAAGGTCGTACCGTCGTGGTCAAAGGTCGTATACCGTCGGGCTCAAGGGTCGTACCGTCGTGCTCAAGGGTCGTACCGTCGTGTTCAACGATCATATCCTGGCGTTCAAAAGGTTACAGAATGAACTGATGAACTATGATTTGTTCTTCGTGTTATCTTTTCACTCTGTAACGACCTCGGCATTCGTGAAAATGTTCATGATTTATCAGCCGCAAATGTCCTTTTTTTATCATTTATTTCAGTGTCTGCAAATTCCTAGTTATGCAAATTCTTAAGATATGCAAATCAATAATATTAATCTAGTGCGTTAATACTAATCCCCCGATCGCTCAGATATCCTGCAAAATAATCTTGTCAAATTACTTTTAGTATTATCTTAGTTAATCCACCGGTACCTACCATCTGACTAGCCAGGAGTTCACCAGTCCTCTAAAGTGCTCTTTCAAACACGACCCACTATTGCTTGTATTTGAGATGCCTGCGTTACTCCCAGCCTCTCGCTCTACTCGACACGTAACGCACGGTAACGGGCCCACAGCCTCGTTGTGACAGGCGACGCGCGCGTGTTACCTCAAGTGAGGAAAGGAATCCGTCCTTCCCTCGCCAGACTTTTCGTGAAGTCATTCGTACCTAAAGACTGACACATCTGACCTATGCATATGTTTTATATATATTTCTTTTTTTGGACTGGTACGGTATTGCATGTCACGCCGACTCCGTAGAGAGAGAGAGAGAGAGAGAGAGACTTCATACTTACTGACACACGCGACAAGATTTTGTCGAAAGGTAGGGCTGGCGCGTAGCGCCCACCGCAGGGAAGAATATCTAGGGTTACGAGGAACCACTTACCACCTACCAAGAGAGAAAGAAAGAGAGAGAGAGAGAGAGACAGAGAGAGAGGTGCATTTTCAAGGCGTGGCCTTATAAGTAGCCTGTCCTGAAAGTTCCCCCCTAAGATGAACCCTACTGGGGACATCCTCAGTGGTGTCCCAGTGGATTCCTCCCATGTCACGAGTCGAGAGAAGTGTCATTTCAGAGGCCCACTACCACTGCCACCATCACCACCCACCCACCCACACTGCGGTCCAAATTGCTCTTTTCCAATAGCCCACATCGTACCAACCTCCCCCCCCCCCACCACCTGTTGCAGGGGACACAGTGGGACGCACGTCGCAACCAAGCCCCAAGGGGGATATCATCCCAGGGTTGTGATGGAGGGCACGTTCCTCATCCAGGAGGCGCAGACGGAGGCGGAGGCGGAGTCCAACAAGGACGTCTCTCATTGCTGCTCCCGAAGGGTGAGGTGGGAGGGGATGGGGGGACATCGTCTGACCACGGGGACACCACCACCACCCAGATGCATGTGCACTATATTATATATACCTTCGCCAAGAGGAGACGTCCTCTCCTCCTCCGGACATCTGTGGACCTCAACCTGCAGAAGGGGGAAACATCTTCCGTAAGGATACAAGTGGATTAGACCTCATCAAATAAGGGATATCCACTTCACCCCAAGTAGTCCACACCTGCCGAAGTGGTACCCCTACCCCACAACAGAGCAGTCCACACCTGCCAGTGAGGTACCCCTCCACCGACAAAAGTGGTCCACACCTGACAAACACACATATACGTCGGTACATATATGGACAACGTATACCTCAGGAATCCCCTCCCACATCTGCCCTAGGGAACGACCCACTCTCTCTCTCTCTCTCTCTCTCTTTCTCGAAACGTGTGAGTCACTGTCAGAAAAGCTGCTGGTGTCCACGTCGGCCACACATATACCCATACGGGCACCGCCAGGACACGTCTTGTCCACCAGTATGAAAGTGTGTGTGTGTGTGTGTGCTCACGAGACGAACATGCATGAGTCAAAGCTGTTACGGCGAGCGGCATTTGCTGCCAGGGAGAGATGTCATCAAGGGCGGCGACATTAGACGCGAGCCGTCACTCAACGTATGGGTCCTCCCTGTGCGGGCATGATGAATCCGCGCTCGTAGGGATTTAGTCGGAGACGGCGTTCAGACTCTACCTTCTGACTCACCACAGACCAACACCAAGCATCATCGCGTCTTCTCTCTCTCTCTCTTTCTCTCTTTTTCTCTCTTTCTCTTTCTCGTAGCAAAGGCAGCAGGTAACTCTATCAAGATTCTTGAAGGATAAAATGCCGATCAGTGACTCAGTCCCATGCTGTCGTAGAGAAGAAAATAAACAGAAAACTTTTACACACGTTAATTCTACAGTCACCCCTCAAGGTATAGCATCTGATATCAAAGGGTTTCACTGATACTGAAACGCAAACTGAAAATGACACTGACGATGAATATACTGAAATGACCGAAAATATAAAGTCGATACAGCTGAAATTCATACTATTTTGACACAGGATAGTAGAGCTAATGATACGTTTTAGGATACAGATATTGACAGCTGGAGACGAAAACATTCGACAGTGAATGCAGTCTATGTCCCTCCACACTGTCAGTCACTCCCACGTCCACGAAGGAAGAAGACGACACAGACAAACACATCTTGACCTCTGACAAACCCAATTCCCTCCAGTGCTTACGGGGTCAAGTCAAAGGCCACATATCTCTTAAACCACACCCTCGTTACCACTGGCCTCTGCTGAGATATGCCCTTCGACCTGACCCTTAACGCGGCAGTTCGAGTGCATCCTCGCTGTGCCAAAGGCACAGAACGATCCAGTCAAACTCAACTTCGCTATACCTCGGTTCGTGTTCATTGTACTGTGGAATGAAGTAGAAGATACAGAGTAGACACAGTGGAGGGTAACGTAATAAAGGAATTTGATGTAGCAAGACCCTTAAAATTTAAGGCAAGCTTGTCTAACCCTTTTGTGTTATAGTCTTGTTCTAAAAGAGGTTGAGGAGCGTTACCGGACTCCGCCTGCATGTGGTTACGTCGCAAGTGATTAGTCACCTTCGGGCAGGTTGCCTCATACTCGGTGGACGAAAAGATGTATAATCTCGTCGAGGAACTTCTCACTCTAAACGGAGTTCATCATGCCCATGCTACTGAATGTAGCGCATCCTCGAAACTGTTAAAGCCTTATAGAAAATAGGATGTTGGGGCCTTATACATAACAGTAATAAGACTCCGAAGAATTTGAATTCGAACCTCCATGAGAAATAAATGATCTGGTATAGAATACTGTGAGTGAAATCGAAGCCAAAATCTTTTACCTAAACCACTTGTCATCATGAATTCCACTCCCATTCCCGTGGGATGGGTCACATACAACATCCATCCTTTGGAAATCCCTCTTGGCACATCCTCGACCCATTACACAATGTTGGATTACATACAGGGACATCATCCAATTGCACAACGTATGATTACATACGGGTAAAACATCCAGTTACACATTTAGTACAAGTAAGGGCATCATCCAATTACACAATATTTGAATATACATAAGGACAACGTTCAGTTACACAGTGTTTGATTACACACTAGGACATCATCCAATTACACAGTGTCTGATGACACGTAAGGACATCATCCAGTTACACAATATTTGATTACAAACAAGGACATCATTCAAGTTGGTCTTCATCCAATTACACACTGTTTGATTACATACAGACATTATCCAGTAACACAATTTGAGTACATACAGGGACATCATGTTTGATTACAAGCAGAGACATCATCTAATTACATGATATAAATGATTACACTCGACAGCGTCCAATGAAACAGTTTGATTACACTCCGGGGCACCATCCAGTAACACAGCATTTAATTACATACAGGAACACCACCCAATTACACAATGATAACATAAAGAGACATCATCCAATTCCACAATGTTTGATTACACACACACACACGGGGACGACAGCCAATTACTGTTGTGAGTCAGTTCATTGGAATTTTCTTCAGCGTAGTCTAAGACGACGCGTGAGTGGAACCCATTGTGTTTGGGATCATTCAGGACCCGCATGGTGCCACAAATGAGGCGGGTCCATTGTACTACTGACCCCAGAGGACCCGTGTCACGTCCCTGGATGTGTAGGATGGGCCGAGGATGGAAGGATTCGGCGGTGGGTGAAGATACTGTTAGTGAATATCAGTCCAATGGGGTATTTCATTTTTTCACGTTGATGGCACCAGTCACGGACCAAAGTCCACATGAAGGCCTGGCCTTAACTGAAATATAGAGAGGGTTATGAAACGGAATAAAAGAAGAGACAATGGAAAGTGTTTACGAATTTTGGAGGAGGTGAAAAACCTGTCTTTTGAAATTTGCCAAGTCATTGGAGAAAGACATGAGAGGGTAGAGAGTTCCAAAGCTTCGAGGTGCAGGGAAAGATACAGTTATCAAAACGGCCTACCCTTTGAGGATGAGTGCTACGCGGTGCACAATAATCCGTACGGTAATGCCAGCTGGAATGTGGTTTTCAGCGTATTGGGAGCACTGGAAGACTAGTAACGGCGTTCACTCTAGCTTGGAAAGTGGTTCTTGTTTGTGTGTGTATGTATAGGCTCGTTGACGTGGGTGTACGTGCATCTACGTACGCCTCATCGTAATCATTCTCTTTCTGTCTCTATTTAAGTGCAGGCTTGAGGGCGTTTCACTGTATAATGAGAACTGTGTTAGGCAGTTTAGGTGTTTCTTTTACACTGTCCATGTAGCCGAGACATAGAGGAATGTCGAGACTTAGAAAAGCAACTCCAGCCATTCTAATGGCACTTGGAGCAAACGCCATGACTCTTCTCGGAGGAAGAGGAGACGCGTCGATCCCTCTTGCAGATGGACACGGCTGGAAGAGTCAGACTAAGTTGCGTAGACTTTGAGCCTCGCGTCCGGTAGTACTTGGCCTTGGCTTCCAGGCTTTTGACTCTTCTTGACCTGAGAGGCTTAAGGCATCCTTAAAAAAAGATCTGGGAGATGAAATCTGGAATCGTGTGGGATTTAGAGCTAGGATCACACCGACAGACAAACATCAGGCGACAGGTCAAAGCACGAGGTAAATTTTTGCAAAATAATCGAGGCAAAATTATTATTAGAATCAGATGTTTTTACACGTCAGTGGAAAGGATAAGAATATGATAATACCAACATAAAAGGAATTCAAGTATCAAGCTTCCATCGGTATTTCAGTGTTGATAATAAGACATGAAAAACAGAGGGTCGTTCCCTGAGCTTGCAAGACGATAGGTCAAGCTGTTACCAGGCCATTCGATGGTGTACTTCTCACTTCAGCTACAGGTGAAGGTGGCTCACAGACCTCCTCCTCTTCTCCCCATTTCCTACTTTCTCTCTCTCTCTCTCTCTCCGCCCCACTCCCCCTCTCCCCAACAAGCTTACTAGGAAAGTAAGTCGTTGCTCACACACTCCCCTCTCTCCACCAGTTCCTCCTCCCCCTCTCCACCACTCCCTCCCTCCCTCCCTCCCTCACTAACACTCGTACTAGGACAGTAAATCCTGGTTCACCACACTCTCACCTCTCCAACAATTCCATCTTCTCCCCCTCTCCTCCACCACCACTCCCTCTCTCTCAACCCCCAACACTCGTACTAGGAAAGCAAAATCCTGGTTGCAAGTTCTCGCAACTTTTTTCTTTCCTTTTTCACTCTGTCTGGACTCGATGTACTCTGTACCAGACGGCCCCAAGCACAAACTGCTGCTGAACCTACGTCTTGAGGTGCACCAGGCAGGCAGTCACCACCCACCTTGTCTAAAGGTCTATTGTATAGCGCAGTACAGGGAGAGGATTGAATGTCTCTGGGGCAGGAGGAGGAGGAGGAGACTGCACGGCCGGGATCAGGGCACACGTGTTGCTTGATTGATAGTGACAGCGGTTATTATGGATGCGGGAGGTGACTTGTAATGGAAGGAGATAGAGATAGAGAGAGAGAGAGAGAGAGAGGAGAGAAAAAGAGAGAGATAAAGAGACACTCGAACCAGGAGGAATCACACAGACATGCAGAGTAGAAGTGGAGCAAATTGCAAAGAACGAAACGTAGAAACTGACGTAGAGAGATAATGTCAGAGACAACGAAGCAACGGTGAAGAAGGAAGTATACTCGCTCAATAAAGACGGACATAACCAAAGGCACAAAAACCGTCAGAAAACAGCGAATAATTCACAGAAATAGTGAAAGGCAAAGATAGATAAATAGATAGATAGATAGTAGATAGATAGAGAGAGAGAGAGAGAGAGAGAGAGAGAAGAACCACAAGGGACAGAGGGTGTAAAAGAGAGGAGGTTTTAAAGAGGAATTCTCACCGTCCATGTTTTGGCTTGTGCTGTGTGCGCTTTCAGCGCATTTTCTCGCAAAGCAAGCGGTGAATTTATTGCGCACTCCGGCCCATCCCTTGTGGGCGGTGGCGCGAAAGAGGATACACAGAGAGCACACAAAAACCGTCCCCAGGACTCGTCGGGCCGCACACTGTACACTGAGAGCCAATTGTCTGATGACATAACGGAGATGCCTCGAGTGACTTGGGCGATTGTCTGAGAATGATTGTGAAGAGTCGACACTGTTTCGAGAGCTGGCCGGTGACGGAGCAAGTCCGTCCTCACTGTTACGACTGTTTACGAGGAGGAGTCAGTCAGTCATTCAGTCAGTCAGTGTTCAGTAATTCGATTGTTTGTGAAGACGGGAACAAACACACCCACCACTTAGACTGTTTACAAAGAGATGAGAAGGAAAAAAAAAGTCCCATTGCGTCAGGCATTCTTGTTGGGAAGAGCTGGAAGTTCCTGCAGCTTCGAACGTATGTAAAAAAAAAGGATAACCCGAAAGACTCATGATAAGAAGATGCGTAACTGATCCTTCTCAACGTAGAAAATAACGTAACGCTCTCTCGTTGCCATTCGGTGGTTTATAGGCCCTGCCTCACACCCTCACACAAAGCACTGGGACAAATCAATTTCCTCAGCTTCGATGATTATCTTATTCCATGAAGGCAGACGTATCAACACTGCTTCCATGAGTAATTTCTCATCTTCCAGGGCCCTCAAATATTCGCCTCAGCCGTGCAAAATGGGACATGGTAAAGACTGACTGTCAGATGCACTGGCCACTTAAAGACTCGTCTCTCTTCTGAGCCTCCTCTCACTCTACAGTGACCCCAGCCTGCTCCGAATTTTGCAGTGATCAAAAAAGGAAGTCATCCACACAACGAGGAATAGCGTTATTCATTTAGACTTTATGCATCTAAAGCCTATCGTTCCCATACTGCAACACAGTGTTGATATGCTTGCCAGTTCTTATCCTCGCTGTGTTTGCTTACACAAAATGGGCAGAAGTGGATACGTCTCTCGCGATGTGTATCTGTTGTCGAAGACTGCTAGTGAGGAGTGTGTATTCATGAGGGGCGGTGAGTGAGTGAGCGAGGGAGGGACGGAGTGAGGGACTGAGGCAGGCATTTGTCCACGACCCCAGCTGCATGTGTGTGTGTGTGTGTGTGTGTGTGTGTTCGTGTCGTTGATCACCCCCCCCCAACACGGACGTCGTCGACCCAATCCGCGCCACCTGCCTGCCCGTGTGGCCCACTCGTGCCCCTATCAGTATCATTTGTCACCGCTACTTGTCGCTCTTATCGAGGATAAAGCACTGAATAGTTTCTAATCCTCTCGAATGAGGGTTTAGTAGCGTAAAACACTTGACACTTATGTTACAGATAAAGCGTTCAATCGTGTCTTAATCCTCCTGAATGAAGATACAGTAGCTTTTGGAAGATGCGGGCGACTTGTTTTTTTTTTCACATATTGTGAGATGGTTCTCTCTGTGACGCCTTTTCTGTTCCTCCCCCAACGCTCTTAAGTGAATTTGTTTCCCCTCCTTTCAACCCCGGCTTCACTATCCTGTTTCATTGTCACATAAAACTGTGTTAAGCATTTAACCTCGTCATGCACACATAGCTCACATAGACCACATACTACACCACATAACATATTCAGGGTTTATGTGGTATTCGGATCATCCTTAGCACCCGAAGAAGATGCTACAAGATTCTTAGGTTTTTGGGTGTAGTGGAAGCAGCTTGTTACCACTACGGCACTTAACGACCCTTGGCAGTTGATAGACCTAAAGCCCAACCAACCAACCAACCAATCAGCACCTTTGTCTCTAGTCACCTGTCTTTCCCAGATGATGTTGCTAATAGCGCTTTCCTCAGGGGAGGTGAAGTTGCTCGGACGAGAATAGCCTAGGGTAACTTAGTTCTGAATCTCTAAACAGCACTGGCGTACCTTTTGGCTGGGGAAGGGGTCCTGCAAGGAGAGCAAGACGTGTCAACACTGTCTCGAATGCTTCTAAAACTAAAGAGAAAATGTTAACAAGGATTCAAATCCTTCTCAGGGAGAAAGATGATCGTTCGTACTTTTTTTCTGCACTTCTGAAAGTGGTGGAAAACGTTAACGGGGCAAAAGAAAAGAAAAAAAAAAAAAGCGAACGTAAACTCGAATACTTCGCTAATATTTAAACATTTGATATTTGTGATATTTCCCATGTTCATGAGAGAGAGAGAGAGAGAGAGAGAGAGAGAGAGAGAGAGAGAGTGCAATTAAAGTTTATGCCTACCACTGAATCTCGAGGTACAATTGACCCAGGGAGTCTTGAACTGCTTGTTATCCTGGAGCGAAACGTCCCTACAGCGTAGCCTCAAGTTACGACCCTCTCTCATTAAATTGATTCGTTCCCATAGAAAGCTTCGAATAACTAGTGTGTGTGGGGGTGTGTGTGTGTGTACATTCGTCAGGCTTAAGCCTGGGACGGATCTTATTAACAACAGCCTTGTTCTCTGGTGTGGCATTACTTTGCATAGGTGTCCTTTCAGTGTTGTTTATGAAATAAGATTCTCTGTGTTTATCATGTTCCATGGCCGAGTTGCAAACCACATTGTCTCGCGACGTGTATGTGGCATAAGGGGGGAATACCTCTGTCCTCTTGACTTACCAGTGCCAAAAGGAAGCCCCATAGCACAGTTCTCTTACTGACATTTGTCACTGTGAGTCTCGAACTGGTGTCCATTGCTTGGCGAATGCCTATGGCCTGGGGACTTAAAATCCTTGAACTAGACTGAGGTGGGAGTGTTGATTGATAAAAGGACATCAGGATCTTAAATGACTGTCACGGGAACTTTTCTTTACATTTCTTGGACTGGAAATTTTTCCTGAGGGACCTTCACCGATACCATTGTGTCCAGGGAACCGCTGAACGCTGCCATGTGATTGAGACGTGTCATGGGGAAGTCTGGAACCACTGGCTTGGGATTTATATGGGTCATGAGGATGCCTGGAACCATTGCCCTAGAATCAACATGGGTTATGGAAAGGCCTGGAACCACAGTCATGGAATTAACATAGTTCATGGAGAGGTCTGGAACCAGTCATGGAATTAAACTAGGTCATGGGGAAGCCTGGAATGATCAAAGTTCATGGGAAAATCTGTAACCACTGTAGTGGGATTAGCATGAATCATGGGGAAACCTGGAAGTGACTCGTGCCAAGTTCTGAACCAGCCTCCTAAAACAGACGTGTACCACAAGGAGTCTTCAGATGCTGTCTCCTCCTCCTAAAGGCGAGTGGAGAGGAAACACTCAGCGCACAAGTGGGATCAGAATCTCCCCAAAGTACATGTCAGTCATGGAAGTTTTATCTGGAACAAGCCTGTGGTGCAAGGTATTCATGATACAGTGACTTGTGGCGCCTTATGGCACAAGCGAGTCACAGGACTGTGTGTGGTTCTGAGTCCTCATTGGGAGCAAGTCTTGTGGTGCTTGCGTCAATTGCCTTTAGCTCTCCTGTTTCAAAGGCTCATAAACTTTAGTCACTCTCGTCTGCTAGCGTCTTCGACCTCACCATTCCATGTTCTTTTACGTTCGGTGTTTTATACCCCTCATTCTGTTTTCTTCGTCTCGTATTCCACTCTTGCGAACACTTGATTGCAAATGAATCTGCATTTATGTTGATTCCATCAGCCCTCGAGTACGACGCTGCAGTAACTGAGCACGACGGTACACGACCCTTGAGCACGACGGTACGACGACCCTTGAGCACGACGGTATACGACCCTTGAATACGTAGTCACGACCCTGGGGTACGGCTACTTGGCCAATGAGGTCACTCTAAATTAAGAAGTAAAAAGGTAGCCATAATGCCCAAGGGTCGTATACCGTCGTGTTCAAGGGTCGTATACCGTCGTGCTCAAGGGTCGTACCGTCGAGTTCAAGGGCTGATAAGTGAGCGGTGTGGGTCGTGGCCTTAATTTATTCGACATCTTGAGAGACAAATCATCGAATGGCCGTCTTGGAGGGAAGCAGTGGCGGGAGGTGACTGCAAAAGAGAGAGAGAGAGAGAAAAAGAAAGAAAGAAGGGAACAGAGATCGGTCTTTCCCCTTTCCATTTCTCTGTTCCACGTTTTCCCCACTTCCTCGCTTCTGGTATCTGTTGCCTGTCCCATATTCCGCTTCCACAAACCTTGCTCCCAGCTGGCTTGTTCTCTGTTCCATGTCTCTCGGTGCACGGCGCCTGTTCCTTGTTCTCTCTTCCATATTCCTAGATTCACGTTATCTCTTCATCTCTCTCTCTCTCTCTCTCTCTCTCTCTTTCTCTCTCTTTGTTTCACGGTCTTCTTCGATTTCTGTTCTCCATTTCCTGTTCTTCACCGCCCCCCACCCCCACCCCCACCACACACCCTCCCCTCGGTCCACATGGGGGGGAGGGGGGGCCCCCTCCGTCGAGGGGGGAGAACCACCCTCTACCCCTTTCGGCCCTGTTCTCGGCATCACGCGCGCGACGGCTCCCACATCCGGGCCCGAGACAGGGAACCTTTGAAGAAGTGAGTAGCGACAAGGTCGCTTGTACAGGGGGAAGAGGCGAGGCGGCGGCGGGGGTGGCTGTGTCCGGATGCCGCGAGTTTCCTGTGGACCGAGAAAGAAAGACATCGGCCGGGACCGGTGACCGTGAGGGGTAGCGGTGACCGTGAGGGGTAACCGGTGACCGTGAGGGGTAAAGCGGCCGGTACCGGTGACCGTGAGGGGTAAACCAGACGGTACCGGGTGCATGTACCCCCAAAGACTTCTTCTTCGTCTGTGTCAACCACGTGATTTACCTCTCCATGTGGTCGCTCGATTGCCTATTGTCTCTTGGTTACTCGTTACTCACCCTCTTGACTACCTAGATCCTCATCCACTTGAGTACTTATTCATCTGGGTCCTCATCCACCTGGTTCTTTATTCATCTAGACCCTCATCCATCTAGTTCCTTAGTCATCTGCGCCTCACTCACCTATTAACTCATCTGCTCTCTGAATTAGCAAGCCTTTTTTAATTACCTGTTTCTCTATCCAAAAGGTTTCTCACTATCCGCTCTCTTAATTACCTCTTAATTACCTCTTAATTACCTCTTAATTACCGTGTCTGTCAGCATCTGTTCCATTAATTACCTAGGCACACAGCATATGCTCCCTTAATTACCAGGTACCTCAGCATCTGTTGCTTCATTAATTACCTGGTTTCTTAGCATCTGCTCCCTTAATTAGTTGGTCCGCCAGCATGTGCTCCCTTAATTTCTGGTCCCGCAGTATCTGCTGCCTTAATTACCTGGTCCCTTGGCATCTTCTCCCTTAAATACCTAGTCTTTCACCATCTTCTCCCTCCATTACCTGGTCTCTAAGCATATGCTCCCTGCATCACCAGGTCACTCCACATCTTCTCCCTTAATTACCTGATATCACCTCCCTCGTCTCTATAATCTGCCAGGCTCCCTATCCGCCTGGTCTCTCCCTCCCTCCCTCCGCGTCTGCTTCCTCCTCCGTCAGGTACCGCGATCTCGCCCTTCGGGGAGACGGTATGTGAAAGCCAAAGCGGATGTAAAAGAAATACCCTCTTGCGGTGCGTCATGTTCTGAAACACGTACGTAAATGCTTGGTGTGTGTGTGTGTGTGTGTGAGAGAGAGAGAGAGAGAGAGAGAGAGAGAGAGAGAGAGAGAGAGAGAGAGAGAG
>JAYMFT010175009.1:0-12156 GCA_038088735.1 Panulirus argus
TATATATATATATATATATATATATATATATATATATATATATATATATATATATATATATAAAGAGAGAGAGAGAGTATTATATTTAATTATTATCCCCTTGAACGCGATGGTACGACCCTTGAGTACTGTGGTACTACCCATATGAAAAGAGAAAAATTCACACCTCCAGGATACTGGTAGTGGGAAGGTATCGTGTGATCCAGGGTCAGTTGGGTCAGGCCCTCGTCTCACAGATGGGAGGTTCTTGTGAGACTTGGCCACACTGGCGGCTCCCCTGGAGCGTTAATATACGAAGGTGTAGCTTGACCCCGGAATACTCGGTAAGCTGCAGTCCACGTGATTTTACTGTGTGGTCGCTGGCTACTCAAGAGTGGGCCGATTTGAAAACTGTTTCTTTCCCCAAACCCAGATGCTTTGGAACTCTCTACCCTCTCATGTCTTTCCCAGTAACTGCGACCTGGTACATTTGAAAAGACAGGTTTTTTCACATCCTCCAAAATTCGTAAGTACTTTCCCTTGTCTCTTCTTTTTCCCTTTCATTAACCTCTCTGTATTTCAGTTAAGGTCCGGCCTTGATGTGGACTTTTATTGCCCGTGACCGGAGCCGCCAGCTACAAGAAAAATACGGTGGGAGGGGGGAATCCGGCTTATACATCGAGTTGGACTTAGGGAGGCGGCAGAGGAGGATTGTGGGTGGTAGCAGGAGTGGAGGGTGTGGGTGGCGGTTGGGTGGGGGTGGGCGGGGGGTGTGGCTGTGGTGCCACAGGTGGTGTGGAAAAAGGAAGAGGCATAAACACCAAGAAGGGGAGGGAAGGGGGCGCGCTGCTCATACCACTGCAGGAGGGTGATGTGAGAGGATCTGACTGCCTCCCGCACCGCGGGTCAAGAATAACAAGCAGCAGGAGGCGAAGGTGAAGCAGTAGAGAAAGATAATCACGACTGTGAAGGTGGTGATGGCGAAGCAGACTAAAAAAAAACAAAAAAGTAGAAGTCTGAACAACGGCAGTAAAGACCGCTAAATCACTGGTTCTTCATACTTATGTTTTTATGACCTCTCGAGGATGGTCAGCGTTGTATTGTAAATTATTACGACTCGGCCTAACCTAACCTGACCTGACCTGACCAGGTTTGGTTCGGATGGGCATGACGAGTGTGCAGTGAGTGCCTTGACTCTTTATATTTACGTGAATAAAAGATATTTCGAATTAAAGCTGATATTGTACAGCAACCATCTTCAGGAGAATCAGACTCTTACTCTACCGTCAATCACGGTTGAATGATGGTTGGTTGGTTAAACCTGACGCTGGCCATACTGAGTTTTGGGGAAGTAAGAATTTGTTTTAATTTGATTCTAAGATCTGTGTTTGTCTAAGTACATACACACGATCCATGCCACTGGTAACGTAGGTGGAGGGTACGTGGCTAGCAGTATGTGGAGGCAAGTGGAGGGTGCAGTAGAATGTCTGCAGTACATTCATCTCGTCTGCTGCTTCCCTGCGGGCGAGGGAGGCGTTCTTCTGGCCGACCAGGACCCGAGCGCTCGGCCCGGCCTGTTTATCCATCCATCTAGCCGCAGCCCGACCCGAGGAGGACCCTTACAAGGTCTGGTGTGTGTGGCCCTCGCTCGAGTGCTACTCCAGAGGAATAAGTGATGGCGGGTTGTGGCTGGCTGGCTGGCTGGCAGGGAGGGACGGCTCCTGTGGTGAACTCCCATTCCTCATCTCCTCTCGTCTCCATATTTGTGTCCTCTAGTTCTTGTTTCCCTCTCCCGCGTCTTTTACTCTTCCTTCCTCCTTCGTTTCCCGTAACTTTTTGTCTTCCTGCATAATTATTTCTTCTACACCTCCCTATACTCCTGGTACATTAAGCTCTCAGGTTGTCTTGGGTGATGGCAGGAGGCCCGCTCCCCCTCTCCCACAGCCGACGTGAGGCGTACACCAGACCCCGCCATTGCCGGCCCCTCCCCTCCCCATCTCCCCAGGAAGGCCCCCTGGGTACTGAATGGTTGATCAGCCAGATTGTTGCTTCTGGCACCGGCACGTTCTTGCATCGTCATCACAGACTGGTTTGTTAGGTACAGTTTAACCCCTTCAGGACGACGGGTTGATCCTTGAGCACAACGGTACGATCCTTGTGCTCTGGTACCGTACCGTTGTGGTCAAGGGTCGTATCTTCGTGTTTAAGGGTTGTGCCGTCGTGCTCTGGCATCGTATCCTTGTGCTCAATGGTCCTACCCAACGTCGTTCTCTGGCAACTTATGCTGAGAGTGTGAATTATTCTGGCCATCAATCAATTATCCATCGGCTAAAGTTGAACAGTTTGTGACTGCGGACATTGTACCATTACCTTCTATTGCCTCACTTTACGTCGGTTGCGCGGGGGGGGGGGGCTGACCTCTGCCTCCCCCTGCAGGTTGGCCTGTGACTTGGCTTCTCTTGGACAGGGCTGGTGAACCAGGCTGTTGTGTGCTGCAGTCGGACCTCTGATTATACTAACGACACTTCTAGTTTTCCATGTGTCTCACTCCCGTTCGGCTTCTCCAAGGGCATGACTGAACAGACCAATAACTCTGTAGCTTGGTCGTCGACCCATGTGTTGGGATAGAATATGTCCGACATCATCGTAAGGCTTGCGTAAAGTGAGGTTCCAGACCCAGCTGTGGGGGTAGAAGACCTCCTCCTCCTCCGCTATCATGAAGGCGCTGAACAATACAATACAGACAAGCCATTTCAGTGACAGCATGGATGAAGGCTACACGGCTGGGGGAGGGGGGTAGGTGGAGGCCAAGTACAGAGCGTACAGTGGGTACAGTACATCGATACAGGAGGGAGACAGACGGGCCCAGGGAGCCAGTGGGTCCTCATTTCACCGGGAGAGCTGGAACGGTGTTTATGGCGCTCTTACAAACTAAGACAGCAGGAGATGTACACACATGCATTATGTGGTGCGCGTCGGGTCGGGTCGGGTCGGCCGTGCGTGGGGGTAAAGTCTTTTATTTCCGGAATTTCCGTGAGTGTGTGATGTTTGGCTGGCTCAAAGTTTCCATGTTGACAAAAGGAGTTGCATCTGTGTATATTCAGTGAGAGCGGCTGGAGGCGCCTGTATCATACGCCCAAGTTTGTTCATTATTGTTGTGGGTTGGTGAGAGAGAGAGAGAGAGAGAGAGAGAGAGAGAGAGAGGGAATACGTTTTATGTATGCATATGTATGTGTGTTTGTCAGGGTTTGTGTACATCTTTCTGTGGAAATGTATCCAGTTGTGTCTTCGTGTATAAGTGTGTGTGTGTGTACCTTTGAAAGAACACCTTTTTCATATTCCTTGTCAGTCTTTCACTGTGATGTCTGTGTGTCTGATGACACAGGAGGTGATCACCGTGCAACCCACATATTCACTCTACAGTCAGTGGGTGTCACTGAGGAGGCTCCTCCATCCTTGTTGGCTTCCTAAAGATGGCCAGTGAAGGTCCGTAGGTTAACGTGACCCAGGGATGTACAGGTTATTTGCCTGAAATAGAAAAAAAGTTAGATACGACCCCTTGAGCACAGCGGTACGACCCCTTAAACACGACGGCTCGACCCTTGAGTAATGATGCCCTGGCCTTTCGCCTGACACTCAGAGGTCAGGTCACTGGTCACGCCACGTCCGTTGGTCGTGCTTAAAGGGTCGTACCGTCGTACCGAAAGGTCGTACTGGTACAGTCAAGACTCGAACCTCTTCGTACCCAAGGGTCGTGCCTTCCTCAAGAAGTTATAAAGAAGAAAGCACTGAGATTAAGAAAGGCATCCATAATAATGCTTGCTCTGTTGGGAAATCTAGCGAAGGCACCGAATATAGACGGTGGAAAATGTCGACACTCCAAGTTGGAATTCAGGTTCCAGAGTTGAAGTTTTGGAATTTACTGGTTCCAAACGTGGATTCCCAGGGAGAGATGTTTCCACTTGTCAAGCGACTCACGACAAAGATCCAGAATGTAAAGGTTTCGAGGTTCATTCGTGGAAATGCTGTCGTTTCGAATATCAGGACGGACGGGTGTAAAAGTTCAGGATATTACTGTGTAGCATGTACTGGAACCACATAGAATATACGTCGAACATAACATAAGGCTTTGTTGGAAGGGTGGATGATGCTGTGTAGTTAGTCTCCGCACGTAAAGAAATGTGGTTGGTTGGATGAAATATGCTTATTATTGATGGTTGTTCACGGTTGTTAGGATGGGGCTGTTCACATAAGCCGTTTCTGCGTGCTCGGGTGGGGCTCGGTGCTGAGCTGTGGTGCTGAACTGCAACTCGGGGACGAGGGGTTGTCTCTAGTTGCAGGAGGTGACGGTGGCGGGAGTGGTGCAGTAAGTTCCTCTCCCCTCCCGTCCCACCAACCCACAGTTGCTGGATGAGGTGCGAGTGATGGCTAGAGAGAGTCGGGGGGGACCATTGTGTTGAGCGTGGAGACAGTTGGCGCTTTCCAGCGGTGTGTTAAGCAGACCTGCTGGCCTTCACGGGTCACTGCCCCTTGGTAGAACTTGGGTCAAGTGGGGGGGGGATTGGGAGGGGGGCTTTCGAGGGAGGAGAGGAGAATTGGAATACTCGGGCAGGTGGAGGAATGTGGGACGGATTGTAAGGGGGAAATGCAGTTAGGGACTCGATAGAGAGGACGGGTGGAGATATATGTTGAAGGAGCGAGAAGAAGAGATGGAAGTGTACATGCTGGAGGTAAAGGGTAACAGAAAATAAAGAAGGAACTGTTGGGAGAGTAAGAAGACGCAGTGGAGAATGACAGAACGTGGAGGGAAGAACAAAGCTTGACCTGCAGAATATGGGGACGAGGAGAAGGAGCAAGCAAGTTGAACAAAGAGATTTGGGCGGTGTCGAGGATCTGTAACTCTGTTCTCCGTCTGCCCGTCGGCCGAGAGAGAGAGAGAGAGAGAGAGACAGTTTGTTTTTAACGAGCACGACGTGTGGTGAGCACTACGCGCTAGCCTTGACTTTATAGGAAAGTCTCGTCGAAGATACCCTCCCCCAGCGCTCCTGGTACCCTCCAGCACTCGTATCTTCTGTATCTCAAGCTCCATCCCATTCCTCACGTCTGTGTGTGTGTGTGTGTGTGTGTGTGTACTCTCTCAGCCTGTGAAGAGTTATGTATTCCCCGGGGGCAGCTAACTACCGGCATATTACATACCAAGTTGTGTTTGTGTGTTTGCTGAGTACTTATGTACCTGCACCTACGACGGGACGGTTTGCTTTGTGTCGGAGCTGGAGAGAGAGAGAGAGAGAGAGAGAGAGAGGTGGTGGTGATGGCGGCGGCGGGATCCTTGTACACTTGCCCTCGGCTGTCAGTGAATGTTGCACCCATAATAACACGACACCATTGCCGCTGACCTGCCTGCCTCCCTGCCTCACCGACTCTCTCTCTCTCTCTCTCTCTCTCTCTCTCTCTCTCTCTCTCACACCTTCCCTTGATTGTGGAGGCTCGCCTCTCTACCTCCCTCCCTCCCGTAAATCGGTCTAGGATCGTACGTACTTCTTCAGTTCAGTCAGACTGTTCCTGGCCGTCACCAGGAGGCGCCCACACACCAGGTACACCGTGTAGATAAATACCAGTTCCAGTCAGTCTACCAAGACGTATGTATACACACGCACATATATTCATACGTATATGCATGATGTAGGTATACCTCCGGTCAAGTTGGCCAACCACCGAGTGACCCGTGGTAGTACAAGGATATTACAGCATTGGGAGTAACGTGAAAAGTTTTGGTGTCGCTTATGCGTGATTACACTTGTATTTATGGTATCAATTACTTGTTTTTTTTTTGTGTGTGTTTTCTTTTACGTATTGTGCCGCGGTTGTCGCGTCTGTATGGAACGGTTATCTGCTGTAGATTGGGAACGATGCCTCCCTGGATTTACCGGGCATAAACTGCGTTGTGGATTTTTCCGCAAACACCGGCATATCTATTGTGCTGTGGGCAGCGGCGCAAGAGAGGACGTAGAGTACGCGAATGGTCCCGCGACTGAGCCACAATGACAGAGAACATGTTATACTTTTTTTTCCACGTTGGAGGCTCCAGTCACGGACGAAAGCCTACATCAAGGCCGGGCCGTAATTGCAATATAGAGAGGTTAATGAAAGGGAAAAGAAAAGACAAGGAAAAGCATTTACAGTAAAAAACTGTCTTTTAAAATGTACCAGGCCGTAGTCATTGGGAAAGATATGAGAGGGGAGAGAGGTAGTTCCAAAGCTTCGAGGTGTAGGGAAAGAAACAGTTGTCAAAACAACCCACTCTCGAGTTGCCAGCTGCAACAGAGTAATGTGACGCAGCAGCTTTCCTAGTATCGCGTGGGGGCACACAAGCAGCCAGCTCTCGGAAGCAAAAGACAAAGTAATACCTCTAGAAGAGGGAAAGTGAGCCAAGCAGGGCAAGCGGGTCAAGTTTTGCATTTAGCCTGGGAGAGCCCATAAGTCGGACCGAACTCTGTCAAGTAAGGATGCAGAGCTAGCACCACCCCGGAAGTGAGAGCAGTAACCCATGCAGGGACGAATCATTCCTTTGTATAAACGTAGCAACTGTTCAGAGGAAAAGTAATTTCGACATTCTAAACAGGACTCCCAGTTTCGTAGAGGGGGACTTGGCTATTTCCGTAATGTGGGACTTCCAAGAAAGAGTGGATGTTATAGTTATACCAAGTATGTTCATTGAGTCAAGTGGGTAGAAACTGGGCCTTGGAGGCATTAAACTTAACCAGATTTCGCCCACCTCACTGAGATATCCTGTCCAAGTCTGAATCTATTGGGAAAGTTGTGTCGAGACGAGATGCAAATCGAGTGAGAGAAGGAGCAGAATTGAAGGATGTGGAGGAATACTGTGTTGAGTCGTCGGCGTACAAGTGCTTTGGTTATTTGTGGAGGAGAGGAAATCGTTGATAAAAAGGAGAAAAAGTGTAAGGGACAAGATAGGCCCTTGAGGGACACCGCTGTTGATGTAGAGGGGCGAGAAAGGCTAATCCATGTATGATGAATAATGTCAACTTAGAACAAGTTACATGATGAGTGAGCCAGATCCAAAACACAAAGTTACAGTACTTCTTTAGTGTTAAGGCAAAGTTGGGATATTTCTCAAGTATTTAAAGTGTGAAACAGGATTATCCGTCTGTTCTCCGGGAAACAGAGCCTTTGCTGATTTCATTTGTTCGCATTGTATTTACTTACGGGGCCAGTGAATATACTTCCCACGTTCTTCAGTTCTGAAAGTTGATGTTAGCACACATCAGTAGCGTAGTCGAAATGTGAGTATTCGAATGTTGCAATCATCTGTTTTTCTCTCTCCTAGTCTTGACTGTTCGCAAAATCCAGCCTCCCATCTTTGAAAACGCAAATTATATTCGCTGAAGATAAGGTTAGATAAAGTAACTATTTTTTTTCATTACATGATAATATTTGCATAAGTCGGCCATTTCCTACGAGTTTTTGCCTTCTTAATTTCCTGCTTATAAGAAAAGGAAGTTATTGAAGCGTATCTCTGTTTCAGATGCTATTTTTGCTGTAACCCGACGGGAGGCTTTCTCCATCCCCCCCCTCTCTCTCTCTCTCTCATATGAAGATTGGACACAGTGGGTGAAGGACCCGAAACGAATACTATTAGCTGGAAATGAGTTGCAGGAATCTGAGAGAGAGAGAGAGAGAGAGAGAGAGAGAGAGAGAGAGAGAGGACCTTGGGAGAGGGGGTGTCGGCATTGTCCCAAACCTGTGGCCAGAGTCAGGCCTCACGAGAACCGTAGAGGCTACTGACTGTCTGCTGGCGAATATTACAACAGCGTTCAAGAATATCAGCAATCAAGTCTCCAGTAAACTATTAACATCCTGTATTTGGACAGACGTAAAATATGCTTCTGTTTTGGTTACCAGGCTTGAAGAAGCCCCAGAGAAGACCCAAAATGCATTAGAGATAGGTGATTATACTCGAAATGGGGGGGGGGGTCCCATTTTACTCGTATACCCCCATCTACATCCCCATTTGGCCTTACAACCACACCCCATCATTCACACATATCCCATCATTCTTCCCATCCTCTCCCAGACTTCCTCCACAGGCCCTGCTACCCTCACACCTCCATTCCACATCCTTCCTGCCGACCCCCCCCCCTCCCCCCATTCCAATATTTCCGTGATGAAAGTCCGAAAACTGGAAGTGAATAGTACAAAGTGAAAGATGGAAATTGAGCTGAAACTATTTCATACATACATACATACATATATACATATATACATGCATACATGCATACATACATACATTTCCACACACACATACGCACACGTAACGTGTGTATTTATTTACTCCACATTTATAGTCGTGTTTATGGAAGAAGTTAGGGAAGAAAATTCTCCGTCGACAATTGAAGTTGTTTGTTGTCATTTGAAGTTCCTGGAAAGCTGGTGAGTTGTTCCCCCCGAGTCACACCCTTGTCTTGCCGCAGGTGGCCAGGGCGAAGCCCTCCCCTCCACACCGCCTACTGGCGGCCGGGGCGTCTTTATTTTAACGTACAGCTGATGCTGAGGAAGTCTGTTTACACGACCACCTGATGCTCAGGACGCCCCTCTTTATACGACCACCTGATGCTCAACACGTAACAACTGTTTGCACCTGTGAATGACAAGCGAGACACTTGTGTTTGCATACGGATCATAACCAAGACTACTTTGTTTACACGATCAGCTGATATTGAGGAGGACATATATTTTCATGGTCACATGACACTTGACGTTGGCATTGTATGACATGTGAGACATGTGGTGAGATTTGTGTCATATTACTCGCCAGACGTGTAGTAAGATGTGTCATATGACATGCCAGATACGTGGTGAGATCTGTGCCACACGAAGTGTCAGATGTGTGACGAAATCTGTCATCACATGACGTACCAGGCTTGTGGTGAATCTAGTGTCATATGACGTGCCAGCCAGAGGTGTGGTGGATATGAGACCTCACACTGCATTAACCCCACGGATGATGGACACAGCCAGCATCTAAGACGCTCCCTTACCCCGCTGGGTAATACTGAAGCAGCGAATCCGAACCAGAGAGAGAGAACAATGAGGCTTCGAACTAGTGAAGGATGAGAGTGATAACCGGTGGCAGCTGTGGGTGGAACGTGTTGGTGTGTCGGAACCTGAAGCGCTCTTTCAGTAGGTGGAGAGGATCTGTTGATTGTTGTCGAAGCCTTTTGACGGTGGAGTCGGGGATTCTCAGGTGGTGGGGGAGGGGGCTGGATGCCTTCCCCTCCCCAGCAGCTAGGGAGGGAGGGAGGGAGATTAAGTGTGATCTGAGATGATGGTTCCATGCAGGAGGTTAGTATGCTACCGTGTGTTTCCTCATCTTTGGCCATAAATTTTACTACAGTTCGTAAGATTCGCATCTCCAGATTGGTGGTGGTGGGGGTGGGGTGGGGGGCTGGATGGTCCCAGGGGGCGTGGGAGAGTAGGCCGTGGATCGATCGGTAAGCTTTAGCCGACTGGGGGGGGAGGAGGGGGAGAGGTCAATGAAGTGATTAGTGTAGTTGTAAACAAAGGGATGAGTTTGGGATGTGGGTCAGCTGTGTTGATGCTGCTGCAGTGGAGTCCTTATAATGAGGTTGATTCTCTCTCTCTCTCTATCTCTCTCTCTCACACACACACACACACACAACACACACACACACACATAAACCATCTGTTTTTCCACCCAATTATCGACCAGCTACCAGAGGATGGTTGGGTTGGTTCCATGCCAGCAGCAGCAGCAGCAGCCGTGTCCCGGGGATCGAACGCGGGGCCAGGCTAAGCTTGAGACTCACACACTCGGGTAGCGACGCTGACCACAGCGGCCGACAGAGGCAGCCGGGACTCGCATGACTAAGCACGAGCTCTTAACGAGCCAATTGCCCGTGAGTCGTACGCACGCAGCAGTCAGGGAACACGTGTCCATCCTTTACCTCAGACTGCTCGCGCCAACTACTCCTGCTTCGTAAAGCTGTTCCCTTCTGCGATCGGTCGTCGCTATACTTAGTAACTGTTTGTGTCCGGCATGGGTGTATCATCACACACACACACACACACACACACACACACACACACACACACTATCCCAGCAGCTGTGCACACTGCCCGCGCCCGTTATGTCAAGAGCCGAACACACACACACACACACACTCGTACAGTGATGCGCAGGTTTGCTAAAATGACTCTGATATTAACACATGGCCGACTCCAGCCAATAACCTTTTTTATTTACCGGCAGAGTGTGGGAAGAATTCGCAGTACCGTAACCCGTGTTCTTTCTACATGAGAACATATACTTCCTTTCGTGTTTGATGAAGGCGTTAATAAGATTACTTTGTATATTGGATATGTATATATTCGGAGGTATACTGGGTTAGTTATCAGCTGATTGACTTAACAAAAGCATTGGGTATCAGCTGATCATGTAAACAAAAGCATCTGTTAACCAGCTGATCGTGTAAAGCTGATTATTTAAACAAAAGCGTTGGTTAGCAGCTGATCGTGTTTACAAAAAAAAAAAAATAAACATGCAATCACCTAACCGTGGAAATAAAATCGTCGGGTGTCAGCTGATCGTGTAAGAAAGTGTCAGGTATCAGCTGATTGGAGGAACAGTTGCGCCACTGATATCAGCTGATTCAGTGTAAACAGAGGCTTCCAAACAGTGTTTCCACCCTTTCATATTTTTTCACTGCCAAGAACTCTGCTGCACTGTAAGGGGACCTAAGTGTTCCATGGAAGACCCCCATCATTTGTGCTGGAATAAGGTCCTCTTGGACACTTTAGCCGTCAGTTATCGCGTGTCGTTCTCCCTGACTTCCGCCTCCTTCACCGGGGCTGCTTCGTGTGGTAGTGGTGGTGGTTGGTGGCCAGTGTGGGCGGAAGTTGGAGGTAATGACCAGCGAAGGAGCCAGCCAGGCTGCTTGGCCGCCTCGGTGTAAAAGGAACATCTTGCTGGCAGCAGGCTGGTGGTTCTTGGCCCCTCCTCCCACACCACACCACCCACTCGCATCCCGTTACCTACGTAGCCAGATTTCGAAAACAGATACGATTTACAGCTTCTCACATTTTAAAGTCGTGATTGAATGCAGGCGTTCGCCGAGGAAGGTGCAGCGTGCATGGATCATCCGCCCCCGTGTGGCACGGGGTACGTGCCCGAGAGGTGAGGTGAGGAGATCAGATCCAATTTTTCGGACAGCTCTTCTCAATATGGCGGTTTCCACAGACGCGCTGAATAATCCAGGACACAAGGTGTAAAGATACGTATCTGGTTCAGTCTGAGGACAAAGAAACATTCTGGTGGACTTGCATCAGGTAGTTTTTTTTTTTTTTTCGATAAATAATCTTTAGTAAGAAACTTGTTTTACGAGTGTTGCTAGTCCTGGTGAGATCCCCGGTAGAGGGTAAGTCTTGGGGGCAAGTTTTTCGAACTCCTCTTCTCCATCCCTCCCCTCCCCCTCCCCTCAGGTCATGGAACCCCCATCTCTCTCTCTCTCTCTCTCTCTCTCTCTCTCTCTCTCTCTCTCCCTGTGGTTTTAAATTTCCAGTAAGTGTTGATGATTATAGATACCCAGGAAGCCCCCCCCCCCTCTCGTGGGGCTCTTGCTGCTTCAAGGATGCGCTCCAGTCAGGAGCAGGGGTGTGATAGACTCCATTTGAGCTAGAAGTTCCTCGACGAAGGTGCATCATGTGTTCGTCCAGTGACGACGGTAAAGCCTCGTCCGGTAACACCTATTTCTAGTGTGATGTTGTATTGAGGATGCCATCATGTACACATTAAACCCACATCTGCTCGCACTGTCCCTGGTAATCAAGTGCTGTCCATCTTTGTTTACAAAACTCAGCTGATAGCCACCCGATCAGCTGACGCCATGACACGTGTCCACTCATCAGCTGATTACATGGCCCGCGTATGTTTACATGGCGTTGGCGCTTGTCTGATGGTGGTGGTGGTGGTGGTGGAGTCGGCCTTCGCCGCTTGTGGTGTAGTGAGGAGGAACTCCGCCAGGGGTCTGCTGGGGGTGGTTGGGGGGGGATAACGTGTGAATAACTTGTTAGCCCGAGAGAGAGAAAGAGAGAGAGAGAGAGAGAGAGAAAGAGAGAGAGAGGGGATGTTAGGTGCGG
>JAYMFT010175020.1:0-12155 GCA_038088735.1 Panulirus argus
CTGACTGCTTATGCGCCACTACCACAAGCTAGACCAAGCAATACTCGGCAAGCTGCTGCGTCACATGATTATTGTGTGGCCATTGGCAACTCAAGGGTGTCCCGTTTTGAGTATTGCTTCTTTCCCGACACCTGAGAGCTCTGGAACTCTCTACTCTTTCCAGAAAACTATGATTTGGCACTTTTTAAAAGACAGGTCTTTCATTTCCTTCAAAATTCGTAAGTACTTCTCATCTCTACTTATTCCCTTTGATAAACCTTTTTAAATTTCAGTTAAGGCCTGGCTTTGATGTGGACTTTAGTCCATGGCTGGAGCCTTCAAGATAAAATAAAGAAATATACGTATACAATTTTCATTACCATCCGTTGGGCCAAACTGGTGCTGCATACCCTAATTTGGATATAGTATAAGCTGTAAAGGTAATCTTGCACAAATCTTCGTCTATGTATTTCAAGAAACTTCAGACATTCATTGATATATGGCTCACTTTCCGGACAGTCTTTCTGACAGTGTGATCTAGTACCAGGCTGGGTACTTTGTCAACCCCTACGTCCAACTCACAGGCATTATGCTGGACTTTCATCCCCAAAGGATGGTAATTAAAGCTTTGTCTTATTTCAGTCTGCGCTGTCACAATCCTGAACGTTCATTATCCTATATCTTAGCTTTTGCAGTATCAGTGAAACCTAATGACGGAAGAATTCAAATTCTTCTGCCATTTACATAGAAAAGAAAGAGCAGTTGCCGCAAGAATGAAACAGTGAGCTACACCACTAGTTCCTGATTTGAAAAGGCACCCCTGACATTAAACTGATTATGCCAGCCTAAAAATCTATTTCTTCTGCCAAAATACATTAAGGATACAGCTTCGAACGCCTTCTCTCAGTGTGTGTGTGTGTGTGTGTGTGTGGACAGCAGGTAGCAGCAGGCACGTATGTGTGTGTGTGTGCGTGTGTTGAAGCGGCACATTTTAGCACCTGTGTAGGCGGGTTGGTGTAATGGCGTGCTAAGTGGTGGGAGACGAGAAATCTGGTTAACACCATCATCCCATCACCACTCCTCCATCACCTGACCCATACTCTTCCGTCCTTCCATCAACACCGCCTAAACCCCTCCATCACTCATCCAGAACCCGTACATCCAGCAACCAGTCTTCCACCTCAGTCACAACCTCTCCATCACCCATCTACACCATCTAACTCTTCCGCATCCCCACCCAACCCATTCCATTCCTTTACCCACACACCTAAAACTATCCACCCGTCTTACACCTCACTCACACACAACCCTCCACCACCAATCTCCATCACTCCAAACCCCAGCACCTAATCCCTCCGTCACCCTAAGCCACTCCCTTCATCGCCCCAACCGCCGTCACCTACCCAAGTGCCTCACGACGGACATGCTGAAAATTAGAAACATCACTAATCAAAAATGTAATTGTGATGCATAATTCTGATCTTACGCTCTAAACTAGATATCATTAATTACAAAACTCCTTCGTGTAAAGGTATAGTATAATTCATTCGTAAAAGAAAGTAATTCTATATTTAACAGCATACACCAACTCGTCTGAAGATCTTGTAGTTTATTTTATGCAATGGACACTGTTGAAAAGGTATGATGGATCCTTGCGGTAAGGCCTTCGCTGCCTATGCTGTTTATAGCAATGACAATCTTAGTCACTCTCACCAAGCAAAACAGAGCCTCTGGTCCAGCGCTACCCACTGCGACCTCCATTGTATTCTCAAGGCAATGCGATATCTCGTCCAGTTCTGAGTACACGCTGAAATCCTCCCTCACTCCAAACGAGCTCTTGCAACACACTCCGGAAGGAGCGCTCTGCAGGAAACTGTTTCCTCAGTCATTCATCTCTGCTTGTAGACGCACCCATTTCCTACGGATACCTTCACATGTCGGATATAAGCGTCATGGCCTCGGTAGATAATCTCGCTAAACATGCCTGTTTGCTCTAGGGCCCCTACACCAGAATTGGTTTAACTAAAGGCGCAGTCCGTTCGAGCGCGCGCGCGTGTGCGCCTGTGTGTGTCTACACCCGGTGGTGGCGGCGGCTGGTGTCCACGTCGCCACACTGTTGACTCCCACATTATTGCAGCCATAAACTTCCCCAGCACCCTGATTACCCCCGGGCCACACACCCGCTGACCACCGCTCAAGTTTACACTTATTCCCTCATTTCTCAAATCCCACCTCCGCCAATCTCCTCATTTCCTCAGTTTCAAAGCCTTCGCATTATTCACGGGTTCGTCGCTTGTCATACGTGGAGTCGTATACATAAGACTGGAGCGCAAATGGGGTTTAATTAACGGGTTCATAATTAACTAGAGCAGATGGCGGGGCGGGCGTGTCAACAGAGGTTTGTTTGGCTTCACCTGTTATTGGGAGCGGGGGATGTGCCCGCCCCGACCGCCCTGTTTGTCGATCCCGTATACCCTTATACTAGGACTGGGGGCGCCACCATCACGCCCTCCCGGCTACCATTAACTTTTACACTTCCTCCTCCGCCGCTCTAATGAAACTGGGAGTTCGTTGGCTGGCGGACGTGGGTGTCACTTTTAGGGATACCCTTAGCGCGACGGTACGACACCTTGAGCGCGACGGTACGACACCCTGAGCACGAGGGTACGACTCTTCAGCACGACTGAATGGTCCTTAAGTAATACGGGAAGACCCTTGGCTATGGTGGTCTGGTGTCTCTGTGGCCATGACTAAGGCCGGACCGCTATACTCAAGGGACGTACCGTCGCACCGCCGTGCTCAAGGGTCGTACAGTCGTGCTCAAGGGTCGTACAGTCGTGCCCAACACGTTGGATTACCTTCTTAATGGCAGCAGCGCCGGGAGCTACAGATGGTGTGCTTAATCACTTCTGAATCGGAATTCTGCCGCAAGAGTGTAATTCTCTCTCTCTCTCTCTCTCTCTCTCTCTCTCTCTTTGTATCCGACTGCAAAGAGAAAGGAGAAGAAGGGGGAGAGGAGGCAGTGCGGGAGAGAAAGGGGGGGGGAGGAATGGGGGAAGGTTTAATTAATAGCAGTTTGTTAATTGTGGTGTTGGTCGGTGTGTGCGTGACGTCACACTGGCCACCAGGATTACCCGTGCACCTCCCGCCACCATCCGGTAATGTTGGTACTTCTGGCCCGGAATGTGTTTACTTTTTCTCGGCCTGTTATCCTGTCTCTCTCTCGATCACTGTGTTTCTCCCGTTTGTTTGTCTGTGTGTTTTGTCTTTAGTTTTAGTGAAATTTCTCTGTCTATAGCCATAAACTGATAGATAGACAGGTGGACAGACAGACTCAGATAGATAGGTACTTACATACATAGGTGGACAGATAAATAGATAGGCAAAAATTCACATTTACTTATTTTTGTGTTCTGTGTAGTTTGCATGAAAGAGGTTGACGTGAAAAACCACTTGTCCCAAGTTGATGTACGTCAGGATAATATAAGAACAGCAGAAATATCTAACTAACACAGTCTGTTCAGGATTGCAAAGATAGATAGGATGGACAGTCAAAAATGTGAGAAGGATAGAGGATGTAAATGTGGAGGAAATACTATGAAGGCGCATGGACGAAATTCTCTCAAGATGTTTTGATCATGCAGAACGCAGATGGCTTGTTGGTCAGGATGATAATAATGTGTCAGTACAGTAGAGGGTAAGAGGAGAGGAGCATCATGCAGGGGAGGAGATAAGTACTTGCAGTGAGAGAGATGACTGTGGCTAAGGGGATAATTCAGATGAAGATGGGCATCGGATACAATGACGGCACTTCGAGTATGGAGGTCGAGTGAAAGGAGACTGGTCTTAAATAGCGTTTGTGCTCAAAATATTATTTCATTTTTTTGTAATCTTAGAGATCTATTGTCTACACTTACAAATACAAAGCGTTTCAGTGAGAGTATGAGTGAAGGTTATATATATATATAGGGGTAGGTGGGGGCAAGTAATAGAGAGTACAGTGAGTACAGTACAGGAAATCGACGTAGTGGGGTGACAGTTGGACCCGAGTGGGCTCCAGGGACCCAAAGGGCCAGAGAAGGAGCGAGGTGTAGGAAGCATAAAGGAAAGATCCCTTTATGAGTGTGGATGTCCATGTCTCACTTCAGCGCAGTGGGTGCAGGTTCAGTATGTGCAGGAATTCAGAGGCTGTTGAGTGCCTGTTCCACCCCAGGAAAGGTATTCTCTCTTTCTCTCTACGCAGTGAGCTATCACTTCAGCGGCCGTCAACTGCCACTCCTATAAATGCTGGCCTTCGCGCCATAGTCCTAGCCTCTACATCTCGCACATGACACTTGGCAACACGTAACACACACGGCTCTTTTTCCGTAACTCTGTATTTCCTGCTCGACGCACTGGCTCTGCCCTTTGGCAAAATCATGTCGTAAGGACTTGTAAGTACGTGCTGTCCCTCGCTTGTCCGTGACTCCAATTCTGCCTACCTTCCATTCTCTCTGTGTGTCAGTGTTCAGTTCATTTCGTTTATCTGAATACCAAATAGACAAGTTCAGATTTTTATCTTTCTCGGTGCTTTACTGAACGATATGTTACAAGAAACATTCTAGGATAATCCTGGTCTTTACTACTTCTTTATCTTCTGTTTCTTTATTCCACTTTCTTGTCCAATTATGGAAATAAAAGAAATCCTAAATATAGAAATATTTTTCTATCATTTACCATTTTACATAAATATTGTTTCCATTATTTATTTTGTTGACATTATCTGAAGATCTGCTCCTCTGATTTCGTTCTTTAAATAAAGCGATTCAAGGCATGAAACTTTCCAAGCAATAATGAGTACAACATAATTTCCTTCAGGTAAAATACGCTGTAGGAACTCACCATCCTCCAAACTCCTACCCTTCAAACGATAAGGTTTTGCAAGCAATGTAATTCCATGAGGCAGAATAAGCCAAAGGAACTCCCACCCTCCACACGCTAAGGCTTTCCAGGTAATGTAATTCCCTGGGGTAAGATAAGCTGAAGGAATTCACCCACGCAGAGCTCAACCATCCCTCTAAACTATTTTTCCCTGGTAACTGGTGAAAAATTCTGTAAACACCATTGACTTAGGTCTTCTGTTAAAATAAACGGATATAACTATATGGGTCTAGAATTGGGGGACATCTGGTCGGCCCTAACTACCCTTAGCCTCCGTGGGTAAACTGCTCGTCCTGGCTGTAAATTGGTGGTTTGGCCTTCAAAACTCACACTCTGACCCCAGTTGGTAATTGAGGAATTAGATGCGGGAGGCGACTGGAGAATGTCAGCTCGGAGGACCAGACGCCTTTGACGAGTTACCCAGGTGTTTTTAAGGTGGTTTGCCAGACGTCGACGAGGTGTTTGTAAGACGTCGTCAAAACTTAAAAGTTGTGCCTCACGTTGTACAGAAGATGTTTGACTGTTGTACAGAAGATGTTTGACTGTTTGGGAGACATCGTCGAGATGTTTAATGTTTGCGAGACGTCGCAGAGGTGTTAAGAAGTTAGCGACGTCGTCGAGATGTTTATGCTAAACGTCGTTGAGATGTGAACTTCGTCTATGCCCACAGTACACAGACCTTGGAGCTGAAGCCAACAGTGATACTAAGAATCACTGTGTCGCAAAACTGAAAGGCATGATCATCACGTAACGTCTTTTTCCGTTCACTTTGGTCTGTTCAATAGGTATTATTGTATCAACTCAATTACTTGTAAGGAACAGAATGATAGATAGATATGGATTAGAATTAGTACTGGTGATTTATCTAAAGACATCATCAGTGTCATATCATCCTGTTTGTCATGTATTTCACTGAACTGGCTCGTGTTAGTGTGTGTGTGTGTGTTGATGGGATAGGAAGTCTTTGATGTATAATGCAAGTAAGGAAGGAGATAAGGGATCGTATGGTATTTTACATTCTTCCGTATGTGGTTAGTAATTATAACTTCTAATGGTAATTTGCATGTCTTCTAAAAACATGGCTACCTTTGAAAAACGTCGTAACCAGTCCCTAAAGCTTCATGAATATTCATAAAAAAAACTTCACGACTATATTTTAGGCTGATCACGACCATCCACTCCAACCCTCATGATATTCAACAAAAATCATGACCACCCATCCCAACCCTCATCATGACCATGCTATAAAGACTTCATGGCAATGCTCTCGCAACTCTAAAACTACCCTTCAAAAACTTTATGCTCTCATGACCTGTCTGACTGTGCTCCTCTAGCCTCAAAGACCGGGACCCGCGGCATGCGTTTAGCAACTGTTTCCCGCAGTTTGTGTGTGGAGACCAACCACACGAGGACTGACCGTTATAGTGCCTCCACCTCCTCCTTCCTCGCACAGTGAAGCCCTGGGATTATCTTCCTTATTTTGTTTTCCCCGCTTACTATAACCTTTCCGCTTTCAGAGTCGGGTCTTCAAAAACACCCGAGGAACCCAGATCAGTTCTTTTTATATAGTTTCCCTCTTATATCTACTTACTTATCTTTCACTTGAAATGGCCATGGTTATGAAGCTGCGTTTTTCCGTGCCATATCGGCAGCTACAAGAAAATATAAAAACTCCATGAACACTCTCACAAAAAAAAATTCAAAACCTCTCTCTCTCTCTCTCTCTCTTTCTCTCTCTTTCTCTCTCTCTGGCCAGCGAACCACAACATCGCAGGTTTCAAATAGGTCGAACTCTTGGAGAGAAAGTCGAGACAGATCTCTTAATCCCGAGCTTTGAGCGGGGGGTTGTGGGGCAAGGAGGGGGTGTCAGTCCATCACGGGGCAATTAGCGGCCGCTCCTCCCTTGCAGCAACCAGACCGATAGTGTTATCGGACCATCGACCAACTCAATACTATCATGTTCCGACCCACTGGCTACCCACTGTCTTGTTTTGTTCCTCCAGCCGAGACCGACCTTCCGCTGACCCCTAACTGTTTCACCGCCCGTACTCACCTCAGCCTCACTCCGCCTCGCCTGCTGAGTGAACTCAAAACCTCATAAATTCCCGTTGCTCCTCTTGCTGACCTCCTTAAAAAGCTGACCCGAAACTGCTATCCCACTCTGTCGTTTCAGTCTGCTAAACTCATTCCTGGCCTTGCTGATGTACGCATCATCATTGTCAGGTATCCCTACCTGCTGATCTCTGCTGTAACCACCACCCTGCTGACCTGTAACTGCTAACCTGAACTTTGCTCTTGCCTTGCATAGTTAACCCCCAGTGCTGTTCTTCCTGCTGACCCGTAATGTTCCTCCACCAACTAAACACCGAGGCACCTACTAAATCCGCATGCTGACCTCGCTGCTGACTCTCCTCCTGACTATCGTCCTAATGAGCCGTTAATATTTCTCTAACTGCTGACCTTTCTCGGCACGCTAGATGCTGACTTTTGATGTTACCCACGTCTGCTGAACCTGACTGTTGTCCCCGCCTGCTAAACCCCGCTGTTGGCCACAAATCTGTTGCCTTCGCTGCTGACCCGTGCTCTGTTACCCTCCTGCTGACTTTTGTTCTATTGTTCTACCTGCTAACCCACGTCTTGTCCTTCTGTCCGGTGCTGATGTCTGCTGACCTTTCCTGACCCATGTTCTGCTGACGTGCGTTTCGGTCGCTTCTCACTCTGCCTACCCTGGCCTCCGACAATGCCCTACCTGCTTGCTGCTGCTACTTTTCGCCTGCCGACACCCTCTCAATTATCCTGCTGCCCAAGCCACTGACCATCAGTTCTTACTACCCAGCCTGCTGACTTCCGCTGTTCTAAGACTCGTTCTGCTTGCAAACACAAGCACACCTGCTGAACTACAGTTTGCTGCCCTCTCTGCTGACTCACGTTCTCCTGCTCTTTCTACTTCTGACACTGCTTCTTCCGACTCCTTATCCTCCGTTGTTCTACCGCTTCAGCGAGGCTGCTGCTCCATCTGCTGACGTGCAGTGATACCTCGACTCTTAGCCCCTTGAGCGCGACGGTACGACGCTTGAGGACGACAGTGCAACGCCTAAGTACGGCGGTACGACCCTTGAACACAACTGTACGACCCTAGTACATGGGCGTGGCACTTAAACACGGCGATACGACGCGAACACAACGTTACGACCCTTGAGTAACATGATGTGACTCTTGAACACGCGGATACGACAGGAACACGATGGTACGTCCCTCGAGTGTACTATGTTGCGACACTTGACTGTACGATGCGAACACGACGGGTCGACCCATCGGTATGATGTCGTAAGCTTCAGCCTGACCTTTCAAGGTCTGGTTATTTTATCAAGCCATCTTACCTGAGGATCGTACCGTCGTGCTTAAGGATCGTACCGTCGTGCTTAAGGATCGTACCGTCGTGCTTAAAGATCGTACCGTCGTGCTTAAGGATCGTACCGTCGTGCTTAAGGATCGTACCGTCGTGCTTAAGGATAGCACCGTCGTGTCCAAGGGTCGTACCGTCCTGGTCAGGGGGCTAACACTGTTGTGCACCGTACCTGCTAATCCTGCTGATTTTCGCTGCTACCCCACCTACTGATCAACCATCTGCTTGCCCAGCGAGTGTTGCCCTGCTTTCTGCTGAATCCCAGTGATGGCTCATCTTCTGACAACCCTCCTGCTTATTCTCTCACGTGCATGACTGCTTCCCACTCCCATCATGTCTGTTGATTCTCGATCCGTTTCTGCTTGCTGACTTTCTCTCACCTGCTCTACTTCCCGCTCCCAGCCTTACTACCCCACTTGCTGACCCCTGTGCTGACACCTCATCTACTGACCTCTGTTCCAGCAACCCACCTGCTGACCCTTGTTCTAACACGCCACCTGCTAGCCCTAGTTCCAAAACTTCACTTGCTGACCCCTGTTTTAACACTTCACACCTGTTGACCCTTATTCTAAAACCTCACCTGGTGACCCCTTTTTTAATACCGCATCTACTAATTACACCTCACCTGCTGACTGCTAATACTTTACCTGCTGATCCCTGTTTTATTACCTCGCCTACTTGCCCACCGACCTAATGCCCAACAGTTACTGATTTTTGCAGCAAAAGCCGTGAGTTTATTTGGCGTATTGACTCATCGTGTGGGCGGTGGCGCATAAAAGGATACAGAGCGCACAACTAGTCCTAGGGCTAGGCACTCAGTGATCGAGTTACATTACATGTTATATGGTAAGAGAAACGTTTACAAGGTTTGGGAAACAATGAATAAATCAATAAACAATATACACAGAAAATCAATTTTAGACAAAGGTTGAACAGAAGTAAATGGGTTATAGAACAGGGCATACAATACATTAACTACTTATGAAAAGCAAAGCTGGGAAATCTTCCAGGCATCTGGGGTGGAAAATTATGGATGGAACGCTAAGACATTTTATGCAAAACAGGAATTACTTTTGAATTATCTGATTTTACAACAGCCAAGCACGTAATGTTGCTAGGTGTAAGAGTAATTCTGTCGGCAAAGATTACGTTTGGTCTATTCAGTATCAACGGAAGGAGCCAATTTCCACGAGTACCCGTAGCACGACACGGGCAAGACAAACATCAAGGTGTACACTGATCTTTTTGCTGGATAACAGTTAATACCTATATATTGATCCTCTTCCATGATACTTTGATGGAAGATGGATCTAACTCTGTTGGTTTTTCTCCGTTTTTCTTCCAAATGATTTGCTTCTAGTTCTCCCTCATCGTTTTATTCAAGGCTAGTCGCTGGTAAACCCGAGTTATATGGTCAGTCACGTTCTTATTGGGATAAGCTTTTGCAGGTTCATCTGTCCTATCCTGCATAACGAAGTGTGGGAAGGCAACACTCAGCAAAGACATGTTCCAGCAGTGCTTATATCGTAGTAGGACTAATGCTTAAGTTCATTTTCGGACCAGTTGCCAGACACCACTCGATTTTGTCGCTTCGCTAAAGCAAGCACTTAAAATCTTCTCCACTCCACTCCACGTCTGACGTTTATATCCTCTTTGTCAACCTCTCCTCACTAATTCTCTCCATATATCCAAGCTCTATCATCACACCCTCTTTGGCCCTCTCGGTCATACTCTGCTTCTCAGCACACCTTTCAGATCTCAGTATGTGAGGGAATCCAGGGAAACTGAACTCTCACTTCATTAAGGGTGATTTTGTTGTACCTGTGTCGTGCTTCGGACAAAAGCACATTACAATTATGCTAAAGGAATTTTAATGCCCTTAATGCGGAGAACGAGTCATTTGAAATTAGATTGTTTTTCCTGAAGACATTTGCAGATTTTTGGGCAACGAGAAGAGCAAGCATTTCCGTTTGGAGTTCGGACGAACAGTCAGCAGACGGGAACCTTCCAAGAAGTATTTTTCAACATACCTTTGTTATAGAAATTCATCAGTATATATAACCTGGTGATGATGTCAGTGTGACTAAAAGCGTCATATTTGATTCTGACTCAGGTCAGGAAGTGATCTGAGCAAAGGCTTTAAGGGAAAGTAGGGATCCGTAATGTCAAAGGGTTTCATTTTCCGTGGGGTAGGGTACAGTACTGCAGCCGTTGTCTCATCAGACACAATAAATTCTGATTCCTATGGCAGATATAATAATCGATCTGGTAAGGTGTCTCCCTTCTGAGTAGTAGGTCTGGGAGGCTTGTTTGCCTGAGCATCCGGATTCCAGTAAGAAGAATGACTTCAGTTATTCTCTGTCTGACTACAGGAAGAACAAACTCTTTCCTCGTATTTAGAATCTATGTTATTCCGAGACTGCCAACCATAACTCTCACAGCTTCACAGTGTATCTTCACAAGTTTTCCAAGCCTTCCTTCAGGCGCTAAAGTAATCAGAAGTGGAGCATAGTCAATTAAGAAAACTAATGTACCCACGTAGGATATTGTATTAATTGGAGGCGGTGGAAGGAAAAACATTGGCGGTAATAAGAACAGGATGTCAGAGGACTGGGTATAAGAGAATGGAACAACGGACAGTGGTGACGGAAAGAGGTGTAGAGGGAGAAGATAAGACGGGGTGGTATGTGTTGGACGAGAATTGTCACTGGAATGGGAGGCTGTAAGAAAGTCGAGGACAGAACACTACCAGCAGGACTGTCTGAGGCTGGGGTAGGAAGGGACACCTCCGGAGACTGTCAGGACACACCCTGTGGGACTGTCTGAGGCGGGGATATGGTGGGACACACCCAGGGATTGGCATAACACACTCAGCGGGACTGTAAGAGGCAGGAACAGGGAAGACCACACTCAGGGACTGTCTAAGACAAGGGGAGGGAGAGACACACTCGGGAATTGGCAGGACGCACCCTGCGGGACTATCTGAGGCTGGGATAGAGAAACACACACCCGAGGGCTGGCAGGACAGACCCTGTGGGAGTGTCTGAGGCAAGGAGAAGGGAGGGACACACTCATGGACTAGCAGGACACACCCTGCGGGAATGTCTGAGGCAGGGGAACGGAGGGACACAACCAGGGACTAGCTCTATCATGGTCTGCTCTTTTGCCTTCATACCCCCACTGGTTTGGTCAGCCCTCTCATTAGACTGCCGTTACCAACACACCTCCCTCTTACACTGCTGTTCCTTATACTATCGGCCACCTCACACCACATATCATCCTTAGGCATTTCATTTCCAGCACGTCCATCGTCTTCCCTTCTCTTGCGTTTAAGGCTTGAGGCTCTTGATAATGATAGTGACAAAGACGGCTATCTGGTTCTGGGAAATATAAGACTCTGCATAAACTCGTCAAAGCAATGAAAAACATTGCATCCACTCTACATGGAAAAATCTCTGTGAAGATTGTATCATCAAAATTAAGAACTTCCCACACAGTATTTAGATACAAAGCGCTGCTTGAAATGCCTTGTTATGCGATAAGATGAACCAGAGTTTCTAATACTGAAGACGTGGGTGATATCGACAACGCAGAAAGTGCAACTCGTACATGGCTGGGGAGCATAGTTTCAGATACGTGCATGTCTGGTACAGCGGAGTTTGATAATGAGCTGGAAAGGCTGCTGCTTAATGCACGTCGAGTCATTCTGACGTGTATGTGCTTTGTCATTGTTGTCCTTGTTTGCGAAGGGAGTGTGTGTGTGTGTGTGTGTTTGTGTGTATGTATATATATATATATATATATATATATATATATATATATATATATATATATATATATATATATATAT
>JAYMFT010175031.1:0-12155 GCA_038088735.1 Panulirus argus
GATATCGAACTCATATTCCCTATTCTATATACATATATATATAAATATATATATATATATATATATATATATATATATATATATATACAACACAACAAACTGTTTTAGCATATCCCAGTAGCTTTCCTGCCCACAATGAAACTACTATAAAGAAGACACCGAGCACTTATCACTCAATTGCCCTGCACTATCTGCTTATAGACGCGCGCACACACACACACACATACAACTCTGTGACTTGTGGTCCCGACTGGCGGACGTGGCCAGATTCCTGAGTGCTGCAGGAGACTCACAAAGATAAAATGGACTCCTTTGGGATGGCCTTCTTAAAATGTCTCGACTGATATCTCAGTATGTAACGCCAATATCTTCTACTTTTTTTTTTTGTTTTGTTTTACAGACCCAAGACTTTGCTTTTGATGCTAAATCGTAATATGAAGTGTCACAACGCTTGTTTTCACGAATGTATTTCTTTTGAATTTTCGTTTCCACAGCATCACCAGTGTAAAATCCGATGCGCCAAACATGTATCAAAAACCTTCGAAAATAATTGTTCTTTTTTCAACTCTTACTGTTAAATGCTGTATAGCAAAATCCTCATACGGAAAAGTGAAAACTGGTTGTAAAAAAAGCGTTTTTGAACATGAATTACGTAAGAATTCAAATGTGGGAAATGACATATAATTCTTGAACGCAATTTAGAGGTAAAGACGTTAAAGCTCTAAGCACACCCTTAATTAAAGCACCCTTATCACGGCACTTGAATCTATAATTCCTGAAAATAATGACGTATGTCATTGACGTTTTGAGTGTGTAAATGACATATTGTATTTGAACATAGTAAGGCTTTAAGCTGTAAGCATATGCTTAAGATTCTATCATCACTGCCACTGAACCTACAATTCCTTCTCATCTCATTCTGAGGTTGGCGCAGATCAGAGACGGCAGAAGTAGGGTTCTGCTGCCCCACTGGCGTAGAATACTCTATGTCCAGCTAAAGAAAAGACCCAAACTAACATTTGAAACAAGTCGCCTTTAATGGAAGATCACTTCTTCGTTCCAACAATAGTATTTCCAGCTCCTATAAACCATCCTCCCCTCCACTCAGGGCTCACCTCTGAACAAAAGAGATGTTGGAGTTTATATACACGCTGGTGGGCCCATACAGGGCTATACAAACTGAATCAGTAGCCTGTTGGAGAGAGGAGGGCGGAAGGTCAGATGTGTGATGTAGATATCTGGGCCAGACATCCTTTTGTTACCAGCGTGATGGACTGTGGTGGTCGGGTTCTCCACTCTAACTAGTCTCCTATATCCCCTCAGGGACGGAAGACAATAGAGTCGTCACAGGGCAGCTGTCGCCACCTTCCTTCGAGCAGGGTGGAGGCGGCTCCTGCGCGTGCGCGGTGTGTGCTGTGCTGCAGGTGAGTGTCGTGCTTCTGTACATCAAAGATGACAGAGATTTTGTTACCCTTTGGGTGAGTGAGATAGCAACGGTCACTCTTCTAATCTGTGATGCGTCATTGAGCGTTGAGCGTAAATACCGTGAGATCTCTCGTCACTCGTAGCACAATGACGGAAGTGAAAAGGCGATTGGAACGTGTGGTCAGAATGCTGCAACGCTGGTACGGTGATGTTCACTTGTGTCTACTCTTCATCTGTTCCCACGTACAGCTTTAGGGAATGTCGTGTTTCCTGGTGTTACTCAACTTCCCTGGAGAGGGGTTTCAATTTACGATGACCTTTAGGGATTAGTTTAGTAAATATTTTACAGAACAGATCATTTACAACAGTACTGCGTTGTATAGAAAGACATGACGTGATCTAATTGTTTCCGTGTTCAGTTATGGTCAAGATTCAAGTCTCTGAATACATCCAGTACGTGACCCTGAGAAGGATTTCCTCCCTGCAGTTTCGTGAGAGTCCAAGTCGTCATGATTATACGTTTTTCTCATGAACAGAATCCTTTTTTCCTATCTTGCCAAATCCTTCGACGTTCCTCACCTATTACAATATTTTGCCACACGATAAGAGCATTAGCGCCCCGACGTTATATCCTACCACAAATTCCCCTCACATGAAACACGCCACCACAAACAGACGTCTCGATTTCCACTACTACAACCACAGCTCCAAATCAGACCACAACCACCACGAGATTTCTCCACCACACAACCTCACTCCCACCTCAGCAACACGCCCCTCTCTTCTTGCAATAGCAGACACACCTCTACCACTGCACCTCTTCAACACGCACGTCACTTGCCCGCCTCATTTGAATGTAGTTAATTAACGCTGAATATAATTAGCGAGGAAATATTTGAGGCGGGTCAGCCACGTACGTAATGAAGCTCGAGATTTAATCTCCTTTTGGAGGAGCTGGAAGCTCAGTACTCCAAAAAGAAAAAAAATGTTTCCATTTCCTTTCACGTGTCAGATAATTAAAATCTTTGAACCTTCGTTATGTTTCAGTGAATAGATTTAAAGTTTCGTTTTTTCACTCTCTTTATTTTTCGGCATCATATTATGTGTCAAATTTTGTTGCACAGACGGAGTTTGTGCTGAGCTTTGGATGCCTGGGTTTTCTTTAGGAGTGGAGACGTTGTTTATCTGGCTGTGGAGACGTGGTCTAACTAACTATGGAGGGAAACGTGGTATGTCTCTAACCTGCTGTGGAGACGTGGTCTCTCTCTAGCACACTACAGAGACATGGTCTGTCTATAGCTGACTATAGAGACGTGGTCTGTCTCGAGGTAGCACTATAGGTGTGGTCTGTCTCTAGCAGACTATAGAGACAGTCTGTCTCTAGCTGACTATAGAGATGTGGTCTGTCTCTAGCCAGCACTAGAGGTGTGGTCTGTCTCTAGCAGACTATAGAGACATGGTCTGAATCTAGTTGACTATAGAGACGTGGTCTGTATTTAGCTAGCACTAGAGGTGTGATCTGTCTCTAGCAGACTATAGAGACATGGTCTGTCTCTAGCTGACTATAGAGAAGTGGTCTGTCTCGAGCTAGCACTATAGGTATGGTCTGTCTCTAGCAGACTATAGAGACATAGTCTGTCTCTAGCTGACTATAGAGACGTAGTCTGTCTTTAGCTAGCACTAGAGGTGTGGTCTGTCTCTAGCAGACTATAGAGACATGGTCTGTCTCTAGCTGACTATAGAGACGCGGTCTGTCCCTAACTGGCTGTGGAGGCGTGGTCTGTTTCAGGGCTCGTTACGTTATCGAAATGCGAGATGTGGCCTTTTCTTTTGTTTGGCATGAATACGTAATTTGACTCTCTTCCAATATGGACACTTGGTCTGCCTTTGAGAAGCTGTGAAAACATGTTTCGCCTTCATTCGGGTATGAAGACGTGGGTCACTGTATCTAGATGTACAGACGCGGTTTTGTCATTTCATCATTTTTGCGAGCAAGGAGCCGGTTCGGTCGAGCGAGGCGGCGATAACCTAGCGGACGAGTTCCCCAGCGAGTCAGCAGGCAATGGAAGGGCATTACCCTTAAACTCTTTCGTGGGTCCCATGAAGACTTCCTGAGGGTCTTCGTGGGAAATACCAGAGGAGGAGGAAAACTACACTCAGATACCTGGATTTATGTTGTTGCTATTCACACCAAAGGAAATGACGGGAGCTCACATGCAGGCGATGAAATCATTCCGGAGACTTTGATTTCTTCAGTTTTTAAGTAAGGCTTTAACAGCAAACTACTTACAACCTAGTTAGCCAGAAATATGTATCAGAAAGAAAATACGCCACTTGTCTATTTCACCGGTATGACGTCTGTGTTCTAAATGGGTATTTCTGGCTTGACAATATGTCTCGAAGACTTAGAAAGTGGGTTATCATTATAGATACCGCTTGGCCCGAGAGTGATGTCCAAGTAATCATGAGCATGTTGGATTCCAACGCGTCCTGGAGTCAGCAACGATACTTCCTTGTTGTCGTGAATATTCCGACTCGTCACCGACTCAATTTTTGACTCATCGTCATCGTCGCCAGGCGTGAGAGGAACGAACAAGCTAAACCTAAGCACCAAGAACCGAGTCTACTCGTGTGCGCTCGAGAGAAAGATCGTTGAGGTGAAACAGAAATAAATAGACAGGTGTTGCAGCTAGCACTCCTTCTCGGGGCTGCAAGGATTTTAAGATGAATTGAGATTATATTTGTAGCTTAGACTTCAGACGATGTAACTGGCGAAGCCTCCTATACAAAACCTGAGTTTAACAACACTTATATATGTTGTGAAGATTTACTCTAAATGTTGGACACTTGTCTCCTCTTCAGCTATGGGGGTGAGAGATATCCGAGATGTGAAACACTTCTGATATTTTCGAATATTCAGATTGCTTACAGCAAAGAATCAATTAGCGTCTACGGTATGATATGATAAGCAAATTACACTCGTTTGCATTGCTAACAATAAACAACGTTTGTGTGTGTGTGTGTGTCTGTGTAAGGCAGGAACTTAGAGTAGTGAAACTCTGAATGGGCTGCGATTTACATTGGAGTAGACTTAAGAGTGGGAAGAGATTGTACAGGATATGAAAACAGACTGGATGAGTACACGGCAGTACACTGAATAAAACAGACAACAGTTGGTCCCGTTGACCCACGTCTAGGCTGTCAGTTTTGGACTTAAATCTAGAACATATGAGGGACTCGTAGAGAGCGTCGTCTGAACAGGAGTGTGGTGGACTCACGGACTGAAACGAACTTACATTTTGAGATGGGCCAAGTCTCGGGTATTCACTCGCCTCGTATCGATACACAAGGCACTTCTTACAAGCCCAAGGCCGGACCTGCCTGCTACTGTGATCATATATTACTCACATTCTGCTCATGGTCATTCTCACGTACCGCATGGATGTGGAACGCACCACTGCAAACTGTTAGCGAAGAACCGAAACAAAGCGAATGATGGTGATAACGCCAAGGAATTGGACGTTGTGAGGCCTGGGCTGCGAAATCTCTCAGAAGAATGCATATGAGTAAATGATGAGGAGCAAAAATTTGCACTTGAGAAATAAAAGTAGGTTGAATGAGTGAGCTCACGTACGTGGGAAGACAGAAGGAGAAAATGAGATACGAGATGAAAATTGCACATGTTTATTTAAGATTCTCGCGCAACAGGTATTGCTTAGATCCAACTGGAAAGAGAAAACTGAGAGAGAGAGAGAGAGAGAGAGAGAGAGAGAGAGAGAGAGAGAGAGAGAGAGAGAGAGAGAGAGAGAGGGAGAGAGAGAGATGCCCTAAAGGATACCACGAGAGACAGTGAAGGAAGACGATTCGCTGTCACAAAACTGAAACCTAAACCTTCTTAATGGCACAATACTAAAGTTTCCCAGATGGGAGACATGGGGCGGGAGACGATACAGAAACTGTGTACATGTATTAGTGTAGAAAGTAATAACAGTAGTAGTAGTAGTAGTAGTAGTAGTAGTGTAGTAGTAGTAGAAGTAGTAGTTAGTAGTAGTGGTAGTAGTAGTGGTAGTAAAAAGGATGAAATTTCTTTCAGACTCTTTTCTATGAACTAAAAGGATCATCTTTTGTAAACATAAGCAATGGCTTCTATTGCGATTTTTCTATGTAAATGTGTTCTGTGGTGTAGAGAGAGATTCCGGTTTTGTAAGACATCTTACTTGATCCATCCGCGGCAGTGTGTGAAAACACACACACATGGGGTTGCCGGTATTATTTCCTCCCATTGAGCCTCCTCGGAGATGCCAGGATATGTTCCTCCCATTGAGCCTCCTAGTATATGCCAGGATAATTCCTGTCATTGAACCTCCTAGGAGATGCCAGGATGTATTTCGGTCACTGAGCCTCCTTGGAGATACCAGTATATATTCCTCCCATGTGGTGAACATAAAATATTTCTTGTTTAAGCAATAATGATCAAGTGTTAAACGTTTTTAGTAGACGAAACTGAACCTTTGCAGACTTGTTGCATGCACCTGAAGGTGCATCAGTCTGGTGATCATATATGAGTGTCGGGGGTGTTCGCTGAGCGCCGAGATGTTCCCTGAGCGCCGATGTGTTCACTAAGCGCCGGGTTGTTTGATCAGTGCCGGGCTGTTCACTGAGCGCTGGGGTGTTCACTGGGTGCTACTGGGGGTGTTCTTCAGTGAGCACTGGCCACCATGGATGTTCACCCCACCACTTTTCTATTTGTCCTGTGTGACTCTGCTGCCAACGAGAGGGAGGGCTAAGGTAGTAGAGTAATGGCCCCTCCCACGACCCCTGCAAATTTAAGGCATACTCCTCTGACTTGACTTTATTGAGTGACTCAGCTACCAGTGAGAGGGAGGGCTCAGGTGACAGTGTATTGGCCTCTCCCATTAGTACCCCCAGCTAACTCAAATGGTACCAATAACAATTCTAAGGAATGGTGAGAACTGAATGATCCTATCTTAATACAGCTATGTTTACTTCAGTGGCGCATCAAGGTAATGCTAGAAAAAGTAATTGCTTGATGAAAAAGAATATTACGACAACGTGAAGGGTAAAGCAAGAGACGAACGTAGACCACATGTCAGCGGGATGAGAAATCACCATAATCTAAGGAGTAGAAAATGCCCAGCTGCGTAATCCAGGGTAAGTGAAGACATATCACAGGCGATGAAGACACCATTAGTGAGAGGAAGATGAGTGATGATGTCGAACGTGAATTCAAAAAGTGAAAATGAATCTGCAGAAAAAGGACAAACCCTATTAATAATCTTTTTAATGAAAGTGGCCCGATAAATTCACGGTAATTTACGGGCGGGCAGTCATGCAAGTCTACCATTTCCTAGAGACTAAGTACGTGAGAGCGAGGTGGGATGGATGGGTTTGTCTGTCTGCTACAGGAGAAAAGAGGGAGTCCTGATACGATTATCATTTATATTTCCCTCACTCTGCGGGGAAGGAAGGACGGAGATGGCGCAGGATATTTTATTTTTTAATATTCGGAAAGTGCCTTTATCGCGGAGGGTTGGAATGGACTTTTGAGATATCAGAGGAGGAAGTTCTGAAAGGCAGGGAAATTGTCAGGGATTTTATGGAGGCGCTGAAGGGGAAATTGTGCATCAGTATGTACGGCCAGGCTTCTAAGTGGACGCAGGGGTGACAGTAGATTCCCAAAGCCCTGGAGAATACAAGGAGTCTGCCTATGGAAGATGTACTTTATTTTCATTCCATTACCAAAAAAAAAAAAAGATGCTATACAGAATGGCTTCAAGAGCGCACCATTTCATAATTGCGAGAGGTGATGAGCAAAGTTCTTAAGAGGTCTTAATTGTCCTATTGTGTCGTTTGGACAATTATTCTTTAATCTTTTGGCTTATTACATAACGTGTGTGTGAAATTGCATGAGGCTGTCTAGAGCAATGTGTGCAATACATTTTTGCAATCCAACTTACTAACTAAATTCTGTTCTTACGAGGCGATTTCATTCGTAACAAATCTCAACTTCTTAATCATCGATTGGCGTTTCTCTTACAGCCAATGGGTTATAGCTTTCTATCCAACTAAGATGTCGTCCGATTTCCATATCGTGTCTGTCTGTCTGCTTCAGAAAGATTGCCATTCTTGCTAAAAGAAAGTAATTCTAAACCATCAACTAACGATTCAACTACAACTTCTATACGTTGGACTTTTACTCATTATACATTTCCTGGATCATATCGAATCTGTTAGGTTTTTAGTTTTCTTTTTCTAGTGTGGGATTTCCATCATACTTTTCACTCACACGGGTAGTACGTAGGAAGCGTGCGTTGGTCACCACTTCCCAATTTCTCAACTACCTAACAAGAATTTACAAAATCTCTTGTAGTATTCAATACTAACCGGATCTGACAGGGGGATAACTAATCTTGGAATCTGTTTGAGAGAGAGAGAGAGAGAGAGAGAGAGAGAGAGAGAGAGAGAGAGAGAGAGAGAGAGGTTACGTCACGAGAAGAGTGAGGAATCATATATTCAAAATGCTTCGTAAAAACTACTAAAATATCAAATAATCATATTCCTGCACATAGCAGAATTGTATCTTATATTACTGGACTTCCAAACCTTGTTCAGATTATCATCTTTATCTCTAAAGCCGAATCTCTTTGTATCTTTGTGTCGAATGTGTAAAGAACATCTCATCTCACAAGGTACAGAGGCACCGGCTGGCAGGAGAGGCTGTGACACTAGAGTGTGTCATGAAGTCCTGCATCTCCTGCCAGTGCGCTCGCTCATGTTTCCTCACACACGGTGGCTGATACCAGAAGATCGTTCTTTCGGAGTGAAAAACAAAATAAAAATTCTGATACTCAAGTTTGTGGAGACGAAAAATGTCGAAACTTAACTTTTTTTTTTTAAACAATCCTCAATCTTTTCAAGTTTAGAATTGATGCTAAAATTCGAAATCAGTTTCCTTGTAGGATTTCCTCAATTCCTTTAATTTCCTCGAGTCCTTTCCCCCATGATTTACTCGGCTTGGTCCTGCACACTGCTCATCCGGCACCGGCTGGGCACTCCAGGCAAGGCTGAGGAACTAAGAGGCTTCTTGGACGACCACGTCGCTTGGATCACTGGTGAGCAGCCACTCTCCTCTTATGCTTCTTTCTCCTTTCGGCTTGTGAACACCACTGGAGTTTGGATGAACAGATTCCACTGGTAGTATCGGTGATCGAGGAGAATTAGAAAGGTCATTCCATGATATAACAACGTCTAGCAAAATACTGTGAAACGATTATTAGCAGCCGATAGTTCAGATAACTCCCGACCGTAAGGGAGAGAGAGAAATTGATGATAGCTGAACAATATCGGATGCGTCTCCTACACAAGTCAAGATGTGAACTCTGACCTACCGATAACGCTCATCGTCTTGGACAGGGAATAAAACGGGGTTGTCTTTGCTTCCCCCTCGAATCACCGAAGCCGCAAAAGCCGAACGCTCAGAATTAATTCAGAGACCTCGAGGGAAGCGATATCGTCTGATTTCTGTTCTTTTATGGTGAATTACTTGGACGTCTTGGGACTCCGAAACACCGACTGTCTCTATATTTAATCTGTATCATCAACACGGAATTGTCGTTTGTTGAAATGGACTTTAGGCTTACAGATTACCAGTGGCATTAGGGCCGTCAACGTAAAAAGTTAAAATCAAGTTAAAAAATTGAATACCTTCTTCAAATGGCGATCATAACTCTAAGGCCATACACGCTCTCAATGCGTGTATAGACCTTGTGTATTGTGTCCTTGAGTATACTAATAAAAGCTTGTAGCGACTGACCACACCCCCAAGTTATACACGAGCATGTGGTATGCAAAGGAAGCCCAGTGATTTACCAGCTTCAGAGTCTGGTCGAAGGTCGGTGCTTATGGCACTGGTACTTCTGTTGGTATTCGTAATGGTACTTCGGTTGGTGCTTATGTTGCTGGTACTTCAGTTGATGCTTATGGTGGAGGTACTTCAGCTTTTCGTAACGACACTTCAGTCGTTGCTTATGGTACTGGTACTTTGGCTGGTGTTCGTAGGCCTGTAGCTATAGAAGTCAGTACCAAAAACACTAATACTTAGCGCACTTTTCCACTGCTCCTGCGTGACGACATACATTCATTTCACGTTACCTAAAAGTATTCTGATCTTCCTAAATAAAGCATATATGTCACTCCTAAGTTATTGCATGCACCGACTTTAAAAGCTCTTAAGGGATAAGTTATTCATATTCATATAAAAAATAAGTTAGTTAGTTCGCTAGCAAAAGGATATTATTCATGGCGTCGTTAATGACTATGGGGTTCTTCATGGACTGAGAGCTTGGATCATTCGTTATGCATTTACAGTTAAAATCTGGCGGTGATGTAAATAAAAGGGTGCAGGTTAACGTAAGGTAACGATTTACAATATTCTGCCTGAAGCATGATAAAGAATACTCACTGTGGCAGAGGGAAAAAAAAAAAAAAAAAAAAAAAAAAAATATATATATATATATATATATATATATATATATATATATATATATATACACACACACACACCGCAGTAAACTACAATAAGCACCACTGCTTATTTTCTTTTTTTCTTCTTTTACATGAAAAATCGTTATACATTTATTTTCCTTTCTTATGCATGTTTTATGAGTCAAGATTGAATTGGACAGAAAAAAATACGAGCAAGAATAAGAGGTATGTCGAAAGGCAGGAAATCTCCCGTGGCACCTAATCCTTCCCAATTAAAACAGAAATATTCACCGAGTCTGATGAAAATCTAACATGATTTGATAGAGCCAGAGATTAGAAACTGGAATATAACAAGAGGGCGCCACGAGAGACACGTGGGGGTTCACGTGCATTTTCCAAACTGAGAAATAAGGATGGATGGAACCAGTGTTTAACGTTCGTGAAGAGTGTTGTGTTTGCTTACTTGCTTCCTGTCTTTATGAGGCTCCTGCAGCACTTAGGAAGCTGACCACGTCTACCACGTCATGACCACAGAGTGTAGGGTAATTGCGTCGCAAGCGCTTGGGGTATTCTTTATGGAAGATGCATCGTGGGCATCAAGGTTCTTGGGATATATGTCGACACGGCGTTTGTAGTGTTGTAGCGATGGGTCATGTCCAGAGCGTAAGCGGGAGAGTGTGACTCGTATTTGTCAGGGGAGTGTGGTTTCTACCGAGTGTATGTACGTCTGTGGGTTGGAGTTTAAGACTGAGATGGGAAGTCATATGTTGAGTGCTTGTGTTATTTGAGGATGGACGTGTTTTGTCAAGTGCTATAATTGTTGGGGGTCTGGGGAGAATCTATGAGCAGAGGTTACTGAAGTGTGAGGCAAGATTAAACTTTCTATTTCTACTCAGGGAATGGCGGTCTTTCGACAGAGTAGTTTGGGTGGGAGGGGTCTACTAGTGCTGTTGCATGGAACTGAGTGCCAAGCATGTTGAGATGGGATTGTGTTGGCAGGATCTATGTTTCATTATGAAGGAGCTGATTGCCTGTAGTTGCTTAGCAGCCTGTGATTATTCAAAGTGTAATTCAGCTGTCTGTCGAAGTCGGTAGTTCCTGCAGCTGTTGTTGACGAGGGTCTCTGTTCCACACAGAAACACATATGATTAAAAAAGACGCTCATTAACAACAGCTACAAGAACTCCAGATTCAACAGACAACTAAAGTAATGCAAATCAAGCTTACAGCCGCAGAAACTCCGGGCAACACAACATCCCACAAGATATATTTTTGCACCCATATGTTAACTACCTACAAGACAGATGAATGTATTTACTACTAGACATCGTCTCCATAAACTCCAACCACACTATACAAGACGAAGAAGTCAAGTTAGTTATCCACAATAGAAACTAACAAACAAAAACAAAACAAAACAAAAAATGCAGCGTCATCATGAACAATCAGTTAATGAATTCCAATGTTAACGAGGAGACTGTGATCACCTTACCAACGTGACCTACGTGGGAAGCACACAACCAGTGCATCGTCCAGAAGACCTTGCTTACGCCTCCAAGGAGGCTCCATCGAACGGCATGTCATCAAGGTGCGTAACGCTACCTTCACACGAAAGGCAACTGTTAAATCTGCAAGGATACTACGCCGTGAACAAGACATGAGAGGCTGTCACTTCGCCGAAGCATTAATCAACCAGAACTCGCGCTACGATAAGATGCTACAACTACATGCTCCAGCACCATGCAACAGCCAATGAGAACACAGCTATACATGCATGTCCGCATACAGGTATGACCCAGCCTTACCCAGCTACCCACAGTCATTCCCAACTACTCCAACGACCTCTCCACGTGATCCCATATATAATTTGATGCATTCAAATCTAATTGTTCTTGAAGCAACCCTTTGAGGTATTTTACACAATCTCCCTAGCCATGCAAAGAGAGAGTTTAGACAACTTGAAAAAAAATCAGAATGGTGATAGAAGACCAGTTATCTAGTCATTTTAACAATATATATATCCTTTGTTTCATATTCGCCTTTTCCCGTATTAGCGAGGTAGCGTTAAGAACAGAGGACTGAACCTTAGAGGAAAACTCCTCGCTTGACCCCATTCTCTGGACCCCATTCTCTGTTCCTTCTTTTGGGAAAGTAAAAACAGGAGGGGAGGATTTCCAGCCCCCCGCTCCCTCCCCTTTTAGTCGCCTTTTACGACACGCAGGGAA
>JAYMFT010175042.1:0-12154 GCA_038088735.1 Panulirus argus
AAAGATTTGGACACAAACTAGAACACTATGTCTTAGAATGTGAAAAAATAGAGCCGTTTAGGGATAGATCTAAACAAGCCCTGCAAGAAATGTCACAACACCTTATTGTTAATGACGAGGTACCTGAAATTTTAAGTTTGTATCCACTTTTTTGCATCTAGCAGGTAGAACTTAAAATATGAAACTCTGTAACTATGTTATGCATGTAATATCAACCCACTGGGGTCTGACTTTGTGACCCCTGTAATCCTTTTGCGCTACCGCTCACAGGATGAGTGTAGGGTGCACAATAAATTTGCCGGGGTTCCGGCACAAATAAAAAAGAAATCCTTGCGCGGGGTATGGCAAGGGGCGGTGCTGGCTCTCGCTTTGATGAATACATCCGTTAGAACAGCAGCGACAGAGGACCCGGGCTAGAGTCTAGACTATCCTTGAGAATCAATATGGAGGAATATACTTAGTACAGAGCAACCCCGAGACAACAGACGACGATACTTGCATTCTTTTATCGGTAATATATGCAACCTTCTCCACACGTGTCGTAACCTCTAGCTCACACACACACACGCACACACACACGCACGCACACACACACACACACACACACGTCAGTCCTTGGTACCTACGTGTCGAGAGGCCTGTCGTGTTTACAACAACAACTGGCAGAAGCAGGGAGCAACTCATCTGATTTGCATACATATTTTTTTCCGGTAAGATGGCGATACAGTGAGCGGCTGTGTACTCACTGGGGATGGCTGGAGATGCTGTGAGTTCTCTTGCTGTGCCTAGTGGCGTGCTGCTCTTGCTGTGGTGGTAGTAGTGCAGTACTCTTGCTTTGTTAATGGGGCTGTGGTACTCTTGGTGTGATACTGATGCGGTAGAGAATATTGGTACTGTTGATGGTGCTGTGGAGAATATTCTCCCTGCTGGTGGTGCTGTGGACAATAGCATCATACTGTTAACAGTGCTGTGATTTTTTTTTTTTTTTACTGTGGGAATTGCTGTGTAATGGCAGTGTATATTGTGGTTGACTCATAATGTTACAGTTATCATTTGCGGGTTAAGGGCAGAGGCTTACGCTCATGTTGCCCCGTCTCTTAAACATGCTTATGTACCTCGTATTGTATTCTCGCGCATGTATATACACACCCTAGCCTACGCCAGGGACCCATTCATCGACCATCCCGAGGAAATGAAGAATAGCTACGTTGTCTGTGGGCAGACTGCCACTCCCCAGGATTCGAATTCGGGCGGGCCCGTGCGTGAATCATGAATCATGGTCAGCGACGCTGACCAGTTACACCGCGGAATCAGCATCTTTACTGCCGAGGTTACCGATGCTATGGACAGAGTCTTGACTTTTCTGGACAGTTTTATGGCGCTGTATTTTATTCTGTAGCTTTGTGGCGTTCTGACAGAGGACCAGGAAAGTTCGGGTCGCCTTGGCTGCAAAGGAGTGCCATTCTAAGAAGACAAGTGGCGTGAGCATCTCGTGTTGTATCCCACAGCGATTTGTTTGTTCTGAGCACAGTACAGCACACACACTGGCGGGACTGTGAGACCCATATGTTTAGTAGGCGAGGCGATACCACACTCACAACCCCCCCGACGTTATACTCACAACACACACAGTTGTAGATTCTCAGCCCCTCAAAAGATCACGAATTTCGCCAGAGAGCTGCTACTGTGTATCACAGCCATGAGGCCTTAGAATGTGAGGCGTTTATTCTGTTGGCTCTCCTCACGGGCTGTCGCGGGCAAGCAATGGAGGCAGTTTTAGGCGCGTAGATCATACGCTTGCGAGAATTTGGTAAGTTACGAGACACCTAGAGAAATGATGCGGCCACAATGGTAAGGATGACTGGTAAGTGGAGGGAAAGGCGTGTGCTAAAGTACAGGGCAAGGACGGATAACAAGAGAACCTGATGGCACAATACGAGGCTATCTACCTACGAGAGGACTCTGACATCATCCTTCTTATAATCTGATCAGAGGGAAAGACATGATAGGAAAAGCAGACTACGCCGCCTCCTCACACACACCAATACACGTGGAGACGATAATAAAGGGAGGGCTCAGAGCTTAATACATGAATCAACTGCGTTGGCAGAGTGGTCGTGAGAGCTGGTCACGTGTAGGGAGGCTTTAATAATCATTTGTTCCAGGTCGTTAAATAGCGTGACAGGGCCTCAGCTTCATCGGAATCAGCTGATCCTTTGTTGTAACCCCGACCACCCAAGTCTCTATCATCCTTAACTGATCCGTAGGCCTTCGAGGTGGCGGTGGTTGTGGTGTTGGTCGGTCTGGAGGCTGTGAGAGGGAAGAGTACGGAAGGCGGCAGCGTGTGGTACAGCACTGTGTACACCGCCAGTGACAGACAGCCAGCGCGCGGCTGAGGACAGAAGGACTGGGGCCGTCCGTGGCGTCCTTGGCCTTGCACCAGGTCCTGCCTGTCCCACAACACGGCAAACACTGTGTTGCCGCTTCCATAAACCGCCCGCCAGCCATCACAGCCTCACTCCCTCCTTGATTTTACATATGTTCTCTGTATCGACTCCACATCTGTCTGTCTCCTGCTCTTATCGGTGTTTGGGTGACCACGCCTCAAGATGATATATAGTGAGGCGGTCACTGTTGTTTTGTCTGGTGGCGTTGTTGTATCACACAGGAGGTGGGAGAGGTCGGGGGTTGAGGGAATCTTCCGAGGCAGGATGACCCCCCCCCCTCCACCCCAGCAGACGCTTGTATTACATACATCACACGACCCAGTGACGTCACGAGCCGCCTGGGGACCTCATTCGGTATTGCGTTGTAGCGGGAGCCTCGCGCGCACAGCGGCCCACTCATTCAAGGAGCGACACGTGTTCTACTGACCCCATCCCACACTGAGTACCTCCCCCCCCATCCCCCCTCCCCCTGGGAGCCCATCATCACTTCAACAGTCAAAGGGGCGAGGGGGTGCGACGCCCTTCCAACAACCGAGGGCGTCGTCACCTTCTGCTGGGGACGAAGGGCTGAAGAAGACGACGACGACGACGTAGTGGTCGAGGTTGGTGTGGGAGGTGGAGGAGACCAGGTCCGTCCTGGGTCCGACACCTGTCGACAGACGTGGCGCCGGCCGCAGCCCCAGCCGTGCCACCTGAGGCCTCGGCGGCAGCCCAGCCGTGCCACCTGAGGCCTCTTGTCATCACCAGACGAACGGATCGTGTGAGTCATACACTGTGAGCCTTACGTACACCTCGCTATACAACGAAGGAATATTACGTGAGGGCAATTTAGTATAACGAGACTCTGCTGGTTCTCACATGGTCTCGGTATCTCAGCTCAGCTCTGTCCAGGTAACTACTACTACTACCGCTTAAATTATCACCAACATTACGTGGATCATCGAATGCCAACACCAGAAAGTAGACAATCATCACCAGCAAACAACACCATCACCACCATTCCCGACGCCCGGCCAAGAATTCTGCAAAGTAAGCACGATGATGGATCACAGTGGTGGCGTGTAAGTGCAACACGTCGCAGTTGCTGTTTGCAAGCACAACTGGTGAGAAGATGAGACAAGTACGACATTAAAGAAGCAAATTTCCACATTTCTGATAATTCTAACATCAGATGGGTCGCTGGTGACCTGCAGTCAACAGCACAAATCAGGAAGGACAGCGAGTATACGATGCAGGTAATGACCCTAACATTGGACCTAAAGCTCTGGCGAATACTAAAGGCAGAATTAGCATTGCCCTCCTTCCTCTGCCTCATGCTACACAACCACCACCAGCAACAGAGTTATATATACGTGATTTGCATACGCATGAATGCTAATTATCCGCAGTAACGACAGTCTGACGACCGATGGTGGTGCCTTTACTTCCACTGTCAGTTTCTTGGTAAATCGCAAAATCACGTGAGTTAGTTTACTGGTAAAGCTTGTAAGTCAGAGAAGCAAGCGAGCGATGAATACGTCGTAACACTCCCATCCGCCTAGATATCTTACACACACACGCATATATGTATACATTCGTATACATATTACCGGACTGTGTTTGCAATTTGCCACACTGCGAGTGAGAATTGTCCACGGTTAAGGCTGTGTTATCGTCTGAGGAAAAAGACAACTAGCTTCTTCGAGGAACCTCTCCCTCGAAAGGAGTCCTTTCGTTTTTCCTACTCCTGATTCGGGAGCAGCCTCAGAGCTGCAGTAGCCCCGCAGAGGACTGGTGAGGATAACAAGAATGCTCGTGGACGACACAGCTAATCGCTGAGGATAAGCCACTAGTGCGAGAGACAACACGGTTTCAGGGGAAGGTCGTGTGTAGCGAACCTGATAGATTTCTATGAGAAAGTGAACTGCATTATAGACAGAGGAGAAGGGTCGTTGGATTGTTTGCATCTGGACAGAAAACAGTTGACTCCCTGAATAAGCTAAACAGGCCATTAGAGGCTCCCTAGATAAGCTAACAATGCTATTAAGGACTCACTTCATAAGCTGACCAGGACGTTAGATACTCCTTTGCAAGCTAAACACACCAGTAGGTGCTCCCCCAAACACTAACTACACCATAAGTGGCTCCCTAAACAAGCTAAAAAAACAAAAATCATTGGAGCCTCCCTGAACAGGCTAACCAGGTCATTAGGAGCACCTCGTCTGGACATCGTTATCGGAATGAAGTAAACCATCACTTGCGTAGCCAGACACACGGTGTGGGTGTACCGTGTGGCTGGGCTGCAGGGGCAGCGTCCCGAGCTGTGTACTGCGTATATGTGTGTGTGTGTGTGTGTGTGTCCTCCCGGGGGGAAGGGGGGGGGTGGTAGATGTGGGCTGGGGTCGGGTCAGCGCCTGAGGGACGTCTGAATGCCCTAGGCCGCTCACACTGGCAACCCACCTCACTGACCTTCCCATCGCGCTTGATTATATCATTCTTTCGTCATGCGGTGGGGTGAGCTGTGGCCGTTGCTCCGGCCATGCGGTGGGGTGAGCTGTGGGTGATGCTGTGGGCTTCTCGGGTCATGTTGTTCCCCGACACGCCTGCAGCTGGTGCGAGCCATAGTGTCGTATGCCAGTCATGCCTCCCCACCGCAGGACGCTCTCTCCCTCCCTCCCTCACTCCCTGCTGGAGACGATGGCCAGGCCGTAGCGAGTCGCCCAACCCCGCCCGTGCTGAGACACCGTTACGATCAGTCCTCAACACATCGAACCACAACATGGCAGTTTGTTACATATAATCTGGGTTACTTAGAACTGATCGTAACAACTGTTGTAAAGTAAAGTGGCACCGGTTGGTACCATACCATGACGAGGGTAAACAGATCCAAGCACCACAACTGCAGTACATCAGTTGTGAGCCGTGAGCAGTTCCAGCGGCTGTCCAGAATACAATTTCAGTTACTTCTCAGAACCTGAAAGGAGGGTACGTGCCCCGGCCACCGGGGAAGGTGGGCACGACACCCCAACCATCAGGGACGGACGGTACGTACCCCAGCCATTAGGGAGAGGGTACGTACCCCAGTTACAAGGAACAGCAGGTACGTACCCCAGCCACTAGGGAGAGGGTACGAACCCCAGCCTCCAGAAACAATGGACACGCACCCCAGCCACTATGAGGACTAACGAACGCACGTTATGCACATGTCAAGATTCAGGGTGTGATGGTCTGACAGGGGTCGTGTTTGCAAGAGAACCAGTTGGTATCGATATGAAACCCAGACATGCAGGCAGTCACCCCGCATGGCGGTCCCGGTACGTGTATCCCATCTGAGACTGGCAGAGAACCGCATGACCGCCTTAGCCCAGTAGAGACCAGCTCGGGAACATTTCCTTGACCAGCAAGCAGTCTAAGGACGTAGATATAAACACGAGAGACCTCTCAGATCTTGGCCTGTGGGCCTCCTGATTATCGAGGGTCACCGCTACGCATCTTCTTCACCTCAAAGGTACTTCCCATGGTTATACGAAGCAGTAGTGGCAGTCATCGCACAGCTGCTGTGGGGGTTCGGGAAACACTGAAAGTAATGATATAAGCGGTGTTCCGTTCAGTGGTAACTGATACCGTTTCAGACGTCACTGAGCCTTCAGTATTCGTTCAAATCGTTCAACATAATATCGCATGGCGTGTCTGGGTTTAGCATTGAACTCCACTCCAGAGACAATCCATCAGAAACCTAAACAATTCTTTAGTCCCTTAATAACGAAGGTACAGCCCTTGGATGAGAAGGATTGTCCTTAGATGTTGCGTCAAAGGTCATGTCATAAGTCCCAAAGGTCGTGCCTTAATGCTCAAGGGCCTTAACGAAATGCTCAAGGGTAGAAGTGTCGTGCTCACGAGGTTAACAAGCACATGTGACTACAGAGACTGAGACCATGACTGGTGTGGGACTCGTTGTTGTACCGAGTCTAAAGAAAGTGAAAGACTTCGTTGGTCTCTCCTCCTTCCGTGCTTCAGGCAAGGGATCTCATGGCTGGAGTTATTTCTCTCACTGTGGAAAGAAGTAAGTCAGGCAGTAATCATTCCTCCGTCACAATCCTTGGACTGTTTACTCACCACACATCACAGCCAAGAAGCAGCAGCGGGCAACAAAGAAAATGTTTAGCCTCGTATGTTAATGACACTTGAAGAACGACCGCCATAGATTTCCAAGACGGACGTCAACTGATGGCTTCCAGAGCTTCCATTCGTTGTCGTCGCCAGAGTAGGACTAGGGAGACAAATTCCTGCCGTGATGTCTCCTGGTGGGATAATCATGGACTCCTGCAAGAGGACATCTCCTGGAGACGAGGACCTGAACGCCATGTCTGAAGGTTATATTGGGATCGGTATGCTATGGTTCGAGGACGGAATCTGGAGGAGGCCTGTCTGGCAGGTCCCCCCCCCCCAGCTGGGTGTAGCCAGATGCGAGATGGCGATGGCTTTCACCGTCCCTACCACTGCGAGACCCAGGTCTCGAAGTGGACACTTGTCGATGCGGAGATTTTCCACAACATTGCCATTCACGTATGCGGAGGGGCTTCCTTCATCCCAGTAGGAAGGTTGTACAAACATGCCCCAGCCTTCTGATAGGAAGGTGTCTACCAGAAGGGGCTAAGCTGAGCTTCAAGAGACCCCGGGGAAGCCCTACGGGACAAGCGACCAGCATCCTCTGCTGCTGGTGTTACGTAGGAACAACTGGGTTCAGCCACATGGTGACCTCAAGGTCCCTGTAGCGTTAAGTCCAAGGTAAAGGATCACAGTGACTGATGTACGTGATAATCGTATATCTCACTGCTCTCTCAGGAAAGACTACTTATTGTATGTATGTTTGTCATTATCTACACACGAGGTTTGGACCAACTGGAATATACTCGGGTAACTTTCGTTACGGGATGCCCAAGAAGCAGGTGTTTGCGTTCTTAGTGATTTTAACGCAGCGCCAGAGAGTGATATACGTCTGACGTGCAGCATCAGCAATTTTTCGGTGAGTGAGGCAGTCAGAGCAGCAGCGCCGCCCAGGGGTTTTACGTACACTGTTCCGGAGGGTGACGTAACTATACCTCCTTCTCCCCCACCCTTGGTGGGTGAAGCGCGCGCGGGCGCGTGGCTTTATACAATAAGTCAACGTTCTCTATTCAGGTCATGGCTGGGTGGATCAGGTCATCCAGCTGCGCTGTCACGAAGGAATGTCAATTCACATAAGACGATCTAACGCCTAATGACTTCCCTCTAACGTTAGACACGAACCGAGGATCACTTCCTGTTCTGCCACACGAGGGCTCGACCAGTTAGTTCGTGAGGCGAGTGCGACTCTCACGACTAGTGCCACCCAGACGGGCACTGACCAGTGATCCGTCCTCACAGGAACTCAGTGGTCTCTGATAAACAGACCACCGCGCAGCATCAACAAACTAACCTTGGTCTTCTGCTCTACCAGCTCCTCACTAACATTATCAGAACGCTTGATGCTTGTGTAAGAAGGAACTCACTCCTTGATCTTCGTGCCGAAAGCTGAGAATTCGACGACCACTGATCGTCAGAGCACGGCAGACTGAAGCCTTCCAGCGTGGCGCGATCGTCAGAGGCTGGCAACAGGAGCAAAGCAAACCCCGTCATGTACCTTTCTTGCTTGTGTTATGCACCCGGTCATCCCGGCCCGGGGAGCCAGCCATCACCCTCTCGAGACTGCTTATATAAGATCCCTCCTTGGGGGTCCCTGTGTTGCCTAACTCCATTATATAATCTCGCTTCGCGGGGAGAAACAGAGAACCCAGAACTCGCCCCTTCGGAACGCTCGCTAAACCGCTTCCAAAAATAAGTCGAGCGATTGGATCCCTCCCACCAGGGTAGGCGCGAGGACGGGGGCAGAGGGAGCGCCATATTGACGGGCGAGTCTTTTTGAATTCCTGGAATCTTGGTGGCGCCAAAATATGTTACTGTTATCAGTTACGGATGAGCGGTTGCTCTAGTCTTCCGTGGACAGGAGGTTCATTGTGAAAATAGGAAACATTCCAGTAAAATTTCGGTAAAGATGGACCATCATTGCAATCTGGCAACACTCCGTCTGCAACCGTATCGGCACGTGTGGGCCTCATCACGTGCCGATAGGGACCGAGTCGACTCACCACGTGTGACGGCACTCACGTGTGGAGGGAGGGGGGGGGGGTGGTTGACCGCATGGCTCTAGCTACCCAAGTGTGTAAACAAACCGAGGCTCATCGAATGTGTTTACCTTCTCTTTCAGGATAATTTGTAAACCAGGTGTTTGGATAACTTGTAAACCAGGTGTCTGGATAATTTGTAAGCCAGGTGTTTGGATAATTTGTAAGCCAAGTGTTTTGATAACTTGTAAACCAGGTGTTTGGATAACTTGTAAACCAGGTGTTTGGATAATTTGTAAGCCAGGTGTTTGGATAATTTGTAAGCCAGGTGTTTGGATAATTTGTAAGCCAAGTGTTTCGATAACTTGTAAACCAGGTGTTTGGATAACTTGTAAACCAGGTGTTTGGATAACTTGCAAACCAGGTGTTTGTATAATTCGTAAACTAGGTGTTTGGATAACTTGTAAACCAGATGTTTGGGTAACCTGTAAACCAGGTGTTTGGGTAATTCGTAAAGTAGGGGTTTGGATAACTTGTAAACCAGGTGTTTTCCTAGGCAAATCAGTAGCTACTTTCATAACAGTAAAGCAAGATTTACACTTTAAAAGGCTGTGAAAGTCAAACTGGAAAATGTTGGAAAAGTATATGCCAAGTTTGTACAGAAAAATCCTGTTAATTATCAAAAACCTCCTCCCACCGTAATTGCTGATTATGACAAGGTGAGAAGGAAGTGAAAATAATAATCAATCCAATTCTTCCTTAATTACTTTATTGTGATGACCGCACACTGACAGGTGTTCACCATCCTTAGAGTGAACGTCTGTACCTCCCACTGTCGTCCCCCTCACTGCTCACTGTCCTGGTTATACACCACCTGACGAGGCGTAGCTTCAGCTTCGTGTACGCCAGATACCCGAGCACTGTTGCCGGAGCGCCCCGCCGCTTTCCATCACACACACACACACACACACACGTGCGTGTGTGATGACTTGACGCTGACCATCTTAATGGCCCAGGTAGCTTGTTAAATTACCCCTAATCCAAGAAAAGAAATACCCCCTGCTGAGGCCATGGCGTATCCGCTGAGGGGGGGGGGGACCACATGAGGTTGAATAGCCCCGATCAGCTGTTACAACGCCAGCCTACCTGTACTTCCCCATATCTCATCCTACGTCACTGCTGACCATCCACCGTGTTCCTTCTTACCAAACACGCAATCAGGACCCAGATCTGCGTCACCCTGACGTCACCACCAGCATCCGCCGCACCCGCCACCACCACCACAATCTGAAGGGAAACGTCTTGGTTATATAGGAACCCGTGCGACGTCAGCATGGTAGGGTGTGCGTCATCATCACCACTACCCCCCACCCGTGATGCTAGATGCTTATGTAACGGCGCCTGGGGACGCCAGTAAGACACCTTGACTCCGCTGGAACGGTAATGGGCCTCAGCCACTCAGTTCGTCGACGGAACTAGCGACCCATAATGCTACGGTGACGTCAGTGGCTGATAGTCGAGGTCAGCCAGTCGTTCTTAAAGAACCAGCCATAAGTCCCCACCGTACTGGTTCAAGACATGAGACAGTCAACCTCTCAGCAAGACAATGGTGCTTTTCTCAGACAGCTGTAAGCCTCAGACTTCATGTTAAGTTGTGGTTGGGAACCCCTGTTAAAGACGATCCCAACCACACAGTCTTACTTGGTGATATCCTTCAATAACTTCCCCACACAAGAGGCAGGAACACTAGCACGTTTGACCAGCTTCGCGTCTCGTGCCGAGGACTCCGGCTCGGCATAGCAGCCATCACAACCCATACCTACTACAGTCGGCTCAGGTTCCTGGAGAACGAAGCTGTGTGGTCTGTCGGTCATCCAAAGCCTTACGAACCTTCCACTTGCACACAGGGACCAGAGATGCCGGATATCTTACCCCAAGTTTTGATATCAACAACATTCTTTCTATTCTCTCCATGTGAATCCAGTAACCATTTAGTGCTCTTGCAGTACAGTTGTAGACGTTACGAAGATAATGCCTTTTACACTGTATCCTTCACTGACCTCAAGTCAAGGTCTCGGGACTGTGATGGCGTCGCCGAGGCTCTCACACATTGCCTGACAACCTGCAACGCAGCATCCAGTTACAACGCACAGGGCCATATTTGTTATGTGAAATGCAGCTGACACGTTTTGACCGACGGAACGCCAGGAGGCATTCAGCATTCTCTTGCCCCCACTCGACGGCGGAGTCTCCCAATCACCTCCGCCAGCAGCCGTTGCGAGGTTGATGGCTCTGACGCACGTGAATAAGACCGATGCATTAATCTCCCGTTGTTGTGTTACACGCATGACAATCATGTGGGCAGGAAGTTACAAATGACAGTTTGGTACGTTGCCTCCTGTATTCATAACTGCCACTGCATAATAAACATGGCCTTAGAGAGGGGCAGATCATGCTGGAATGCCGGACCGATGCCGTAGAGCTTTGTAGTAATGGGGGCATCTGGCAGTGTGAGGCCAGAGGTATGTATATGCCGGCGATCCGGGTAGGATTAGGCTTAATGTCACCGGCTTGCACTCGTAACTGGAAGATGACGACCAGGTCATTATCCCCCCCGGGAATGAAGAGGAAAAGACAAATGTATATGAACGTGTAAGATGTTGTGGATATAAACCCACGGTCTATGGCACGGTGACCGGGGACAGCTGTAGCTAGCTGCGCTCCACGCGGGAACAGAGATAGTTGAAGCCCTTAGGGGCAGGAGGTTCTTCCAGGGCGTGGCTTCCAATCTGCCCCCCCGCGGCGTCCCAGTCTTCTCTTCGTGCTGGAGGATGCTGGATGATATGGAAGCCCTCCCGGTCTTTCACTGGTAGTCGGAGAGTAACGCTGATATGTGTACATACGCACGTAAGACCACGGAGTCGCGTGCACGGTCCTGGAGGTTTCGAGGGTGTCATCAAGTGTCAAGTCATGGAGACATTAGCCCAAATTGCTAACTATCTTATTCAATCCAGCGCCCACGGAGGGACAGGGATGGTGGCGATCTATCTGTCTGTCCGCTGAGCTGCACGTTGCGAAACACTACCACAAACAATTATGCAACTTAAAAAACGAATGACTGGCTTGCAACTCATTTACGATTCTTTAGCTTATTTCCACCTAGTTTCACGAAGTACCATGAGTAAATACCGTCACATCAACTGTGAACAAGACGTAGAATTAATAAATCAAGGTTGTGTGGTCGGGGAACAAGCCATATAAATACAGTGGTATATGATCAGCAGAGCCGAAATCCCGAGCTACTTGCTCACGACTGTACGATCCTTGGGGGTTCATAGTGTGACCTTTGACCTGAACCTAGAGATAACAGGTCAAATGCCAGGCCGTCATACCTAAGGGTCGTGCCGTTGTGCGCATGTGGTTGCACAACATCACCTTAAGGATCTTAAGCCTACAGGACCATGGACAATGTATTTTACATACAGCATTCACTTGTTTTACATTTTCTAAACTGTTATAACACAGCGAATATATATATATATATATATATATATATATATATATATATATATATATATATATAAA
>JAYMFT010175053.1:0-12154 GCA_038088735.1 Panulirus argus
TGAAAGAAGAGGGAGCAGAACTGAAAGATGTGGATGAATGCAGTGTTGAGTCATCAGCGTAAGAGTGCATTGGGTTAGTTGTGGAAGAGAGAAACTCGTTGAAGAAAAGGGAAAAGGTGTTGGCGACAGTACACTATTATCTCCTACAATAAAAAGGAAGTTGATACATATTCATGTCAAACTAGTTTAACTAATTTGAATGATGAAAATCAATTGTTGCAGACTGTTATGTAATTGACAACTTTTTCTTCTGAAATATGATTATATGCAATATGCATTTCTCTATGCATACACTTCCTTTATAGAACATCATAGCAGTCACTTCCAAATACACAAAATACAACAGACTGGGAAAAGATATTGTGTCAAGAAGTAACTGCTGGAACCCTAGTCCAGTCTTCATCTAGAACAGTTCTTCTTCTTTCTGGATACATAACACTATCTGGAAACATACCAAAGTTCCATACTCTATAAATTCATCCAAAACCCCCAGTCCAAGCACACACTGATAATGACGCTGGTATTGATGAGACTCAAAGGAAATACAATGCAAAGTACCATCATTTGTGTAAACTATAATTTAGCACCACGAAACTGAAGAGAGCAGCAAACAGGAAAATCTGTAAAACCTATTGATGATGAATCTAAAAAGGAATCACAAAGTGTCTGCACTGAAACAAGTTAGGCAGGAAAAACTTGCAAGTATTGCCATGATCTTAAACACTTTGTTTGTTACTAAAGTTGGTGATATGTGGATGCTGTTAAAAAGACTTAAGTATCACTTATGATGCTACACCAAATTACAAAATAGAGGGCTCTCTCATGACTCTCTGGTAATAAATTATCAAAATGTACAAGGTATAGATGAAAACTAAGCATATGCCAATTGCCTTCTCAGAAGTAGTTACATGTATGTAAGAGAAACAGGAAACTAGTCATAAATAATCCCCACCATTATTCCAGCTTAAAAATCTGCATAACTTTTGCTCAGACAGTCCAAAACAAACTGAACTTAAATTTCCATCTGTAAATAAAATTAGGTTAAAATGCCACAGACTGAAGCCAATGAGCAAAGGGAGAAATAATGTAAACACATTACAAAAAAATTGTACAATAATATTGTAAACAAGTGATCATGATGACAGGATTATCTTTGCAAAATCAGCAATGAATAATGGGATTATCTAAGCATAACCAGAAACAATTCTCAAAAAACATATGCTAAACATCAAAACTTTCTGTAAAGTAGCTGGTGTACCTGTTCTCTATTCAAGCATACATATCCACTATTACAAAGTATTTCTGCCTCATCGTCAAACTGTATAACAAGACAAGGAAATGAAACAATGCTGTTAGTAGCCATATTACAAACCTGACATTGGTGATGCATGCCCTTCTTCAAAAGGACAAATTAAAGGTGGGATGAGGTTGGTCAGCCAAGATCCATGTGGGCTATGATCAATGGAATCCACATTTGCTCATCCTGTAAAAATTAATTAGTGATTTTGGGGATCATTCTCAAATTTGATTATTGTTATCAAGCCTATGCACTATTCATTACACAATAACCTCTCAACAAGTTCCTTCACTTTCAATCTTTGTTTTGAATGACAAATTGACTTTTGCCGTTAATCTAAACTTAAAAGATAATTCTAAGAATAACTTGGGCAATCTGCCTATATGTCTATGACACCTTTCCAAGTTTTTTACTTCTTATTGAACCATTACCTTCCCACAAACTTTTGCCACAACAATGAGAGTACTCACACTGATCAACATGATAAACTACCTCTAAACAGTAAATACTGAAAATCACCTTATCCTCATTACTATAAAGAATCTTTTTGAAATATAATGTATTTCTCTCGCATTGCAATCTATGATTCGTTATCTTTGCTGGACTTAAAATTCCACGTGCATCACAAAAATGTTTCTTAAACTTCTTCATTTTCTGTTGAAAACATATACAATGTGAACTTTATCTTTTAAAAATGCTCCCCCAAAAAAACATGATTTTGGACTTCTCATACATAAAATCAACTAGATCTTTGGTGCAAAATTTAGCTCCTTGTCCATTGGAAGGAACATGCACAAGACTTTAAAATGTTTGCCTTATAAATCAGCTGGATAGTAGCTAAGCCAAGTTCACAAAATTATGGCTTTACTTCATTCTTTTTTCAAAGCTAACAAACTATTGTTTTGGCTATATATTTTCCTTAAAATACCCAAAAACAAACAAGGACCCTTTTGTTATATGCTATATTTTCCCTCTAAGGCTCAGTCCTCTGTTCTTAACGCTACCTCGCTAATGCGGGAAATGGCGAATATGTAAGGAAAAAAAAATTTCCTTTAAAGGATAACTTCATGAACCCACAGTTAAAGTGGTGCATGGAAAGTAATTATAGAGGCCTTACCTGCAGTACCTGCAGTTCCCTTCTTTTGGCTAACCTCCCTCATTTTGTTCCTTGATATCTAGCTTCCTCTCCGACCGATCTATCTCTGTGGATGTTGATGGATCAGCCTTCCCCTTTTCTCCAACAACAGCAGTGTCCCTCAAGGGTCTATCCTGTCCCCTGTAATTTTTCACCTTTTTTTCAACAAGTTTCTTTCTTCCAAAAATAAACCAATGCACTCATACGCTGACGACTCAACGCTGCATTCATCCAGCATCCTTCAATTCTGTTCCTTCTTCTCTCCCTCGATCTGCATCTTGCCTTGACACAGCTTCCACAATAAATTCAGACATGGACAGGGTATCTCAGTGGGGTACACAAAATCTAGTTAAGTTTAATGCCTCCTAGACCCAATTTCTACCCATCTCTCTATTGAAAACTCCTCACAACTCTCATATCTCCTTTGACGGTTGTATAGTTCCACCTCTTGACTCAATAAATATACTTGGTATTACTGTAACATCCACTCTTTCTTGGAAACCCCATATTATGGAAATAGCTAAATCTGCCTCTAAGAAACTGGGTATCCTGTTTAGATGTCTTAACTTCTTCTCTTCTGAACACTTCCTCCGTTTAAACAAAGGACTGATTCATCCTTGTATGGAGTACTGCTTTCACACTTGGGAGGTTCTTGCTCTGTTTCCTTACTTGACAGAGTTGAGTCAAAAGCAGTCCGACTTAAAAATTGTCCCAGGCTAACTTCCAAACTTGACCCCATTGCCCTACGCCACAATGTTAGTTCACTTTCCCTCTTCTATAGGTATTACTTTGGCTTTTGCTCCCAAGAGCTGGCTGCTTGTGTGCCCCCAACACTAGCTAGACCACGCAATACTCGTCAAGCTGCTGCGTCACATGATTATTGTATGTGGCCGTTAGCAACTCAAGGGTGGGCCGTTTTGATAACCGTTTCTTTCCCTTAGATCTGGAAGCTTTGGAACTCTCTTCCCTCTCATGTCTTTCCCTTTACCTATAACCTGGCACATTTTAAAAGACTTCCTTCAAGATTCGTAGATACTTTCCCTTGTCCCTTCTTTTTCGCCTGTCTTAATCCTCTCTGTATTTCAGTTAAGGCCAGGCCTTGACGAGGACTTGTCCGTGATTAGAGCCTTCAGCGTAAATGATAACAATAATGTCCCTTTGATAGCTACTGTTGTATGTTTTCGTAGTGGTCATGTGGGTAAGGCCATGACTGATTGACGGGAGTGTGTGTGGAGCTGCATGATCTTGACCCCGAGACACGAGCAGCAGCAGCAGGGGTGGAAAACTGCATTGTTTTGTTAGTTCCAGACATAAATTTATGTCCACTGTTGCCTGGGGGTTAGGACTCGCTCGTGACTTGACGGTGGAGAGAGAGAGTTGAGACTAGCTGGCAGCGGTGACGGTCGAGCAGGGGCGCGAATCTGATTGTAGCCAAACTGAAATTCTGAAATTTTTTCTACCCTCTGCCTCTAGTAAATACATTTACAGCGTGAATGACTGGAACTTATTTAATGAGCCAGATTTGTAACGATTAACGTCGTGATTATCTGGCCTCTTTGGGGGGGGGGGTGTATGACAAAGCCCCTTTGTTGACCTTTGTAATCCTTTTCCGGCGCCGCTTTCAGGATGAGCGTTGGGTGCACAGTGAAGTCGCCGCAGCACACGACACAGGTTAAATGATTCTGTGGCCATCTCTGGGAGGAAACAGTTTGTTATTAGCTCCGCGTTTGGGAAGGAACCAACTTTTGATTATGTCCGCGTCCGACATTGGAGATGAGCTGGTCGTCAGCACTGTTACTGGGAGACTGTGGTGTAGTAGCAGTCAGCGTTGCCGACCATGATGCATCCATGGGCTTCCCGGGGCCGAGCCCTCGTAGGTTCGAATCCTGACTGAGGCAGGCAGTCGGTTCAGCAGTCACTCCAGCCGTTTATCCTCCCCTAAAGGGTCTGGTCGATGAATTGGATACCTGGCTTAGGCTCGGGTATGAGATGGCTTTGATTAGGACATTCAGCTGCATGCGCCGTCTGGGTCACATAAGAGACAAAGAAAAACGGGAGGTTGCGGAAGCTCTTGGTGTAGACGTTAACGGGAATGGAACTAGTAAAGTTGGCTCACTCAAGGTCCGAGTTGTAGGCAGACCGCTGGGAATCACAACAGAATGGAAGAGAGTGGTCGGGGGTTTTGTTGTGCCTCTGGGGTTTGGTTGTGATCCCAGGGTTTCAGTGCTGTCTTTGGGTTTCATTGTGGTTCTGAGGGTTTTCATTTGTGATCTTAGAGTTGAATTATAATCCTAGGGTTTCATTTTGATCCTATGGTTTGGATGCGATCCTGTGGTTCTCTTGTGGTTTTATGGTTTCATTATGATCCTAGAGTTTCATTACCCTAGGGTTTCATTGTGGTCTTAGGATTTCGTTGTGGTCTTTGGGTTTCCTTTTGGCCCCAGGGTTTCATTGTGCTCTGTGGTTTCACAGTGCTTTACTGAGTTTTGTCAGACATCGAGTGAATTCGGTGGCCTGATTTTCTTTTCCTTTTTCCCAACAGCTGAAGTCACACGGTCGGTGTGGTGGTTCCTAATCACGTGGGTGTGGCGATTAACCCTTTAACGGGCAAGACCCTGAACGTTCACCACTTAAAACGACGTGCATTGAGTACCTCTTGCCGGATACCCGCTAACTAAAGTGATTGTGGTAGATGCCTGGGTGTCGTGTAGAGGCGCTGCGATGGTCGGGGCTGGAGATGAAGTTGTCAATATGGATCTTGATTTGCTGGCCGGAAGGACGGATCTTAGAGGGGAGTTTTTAAAACTTCAGAAGGTGTTAGTTGGGGGGGGGGTTGGAGAGTCGGAGTTTTGGGTGCTGGAGACCTCAGGAGGGGTTTGTTGGAGGATCCTTGGGCGTGTGGTGAGCAGGACCTGATGATCTGTGACGAGATTGGTGTCTGTTGGGAGACAGTAATCGTTTTCTTGGTTCCTAATCTCTGTAGAGAGACAGGAGATGGGAATATAGAAACCTTCGTTTGTGTTTACATGACAGGACATCGTGCTCCACCAGTCTGTCTCTGTTGGTCTTGCTGCTGTGGTAAGAAGGTTTTCATTTTGTGTGTGCGCTTAACGAGCTTGATGGCTTGTGTTAAACAAGCCTAAGTCGGCTGCGATCAACGAACGCCATCCTAAACTTAAACGAGGATGATGGTAGGTTGCGATTAACGAGCACAGTGGGTATAGGACGGGGCAGGAATGGACGGAGGCAGGCCGACGGGCGTGTTGAGTTGCTGGCGATGGCAGGTGTGTCAAAGCCGTGCTTCCCTGTCCGTCGGGGGCGGCTGCCTTCTCCACACCGAGGTTTAGGGTTGCGTCCGCGTCCAGCAGTGGGGGGGGGGGTCGTCTTTCACGTCAGGCGGTGGTGGACGGCTCTCCAGAGGATAACTAGCCCGGAGGGTGGTAAGATCCGTGTCGGACGAGGTGTGGGTGGTCCGGGTGTAGTGGCTCGCATGACAACATCATGTTGACGTCATCACTCCAACCGGCTTAGGGATTATGGGAAACTTCTTTTCCGTTTTGAAAAGAGGAAATGACTGTTAGTTTTTTTTTTTTTTTAACGGAGATTTTGTCTCGTTTATGTCTATTTTCACTAGCCATCTGCTCTGTTTTTAGTCGTTGTAGTTCAGTTTTAACGTTACTTTTGATAGTGTTCCATGAGCGCTCATGGGGTCGCACTGGAATGCGTACGCTTTTTGGCCTACTCTGTGCCCGGGCCATCCATACTTGTGCTGTTGCTTCACCCTGGTGTGTGTGTGTGTGTCTCCCATACAGGAGGCGCCCGAAGGTCGGCGTGTGACCCGGAACCCAGGGAACCCCCTCAGGAACAGACCTGGGGACGGAAGGGCGGGCAGACACCACTGTTTAGGGTACCCCGGAAGATGATGGTTATGTAAGCACGTTTAATCCAAGAGAGCAGCGTTGCTCAGGCGCGTGTCGTAGATGATAGTGCGGTTATGCCCGGGTCGACAAGTGCTTTTTGTGATGGTGTTATGTGTGTGAAGTGCACTGGTGGTGCCTAGGTGTATGTGGCCATCATAGGTAGTTTAGGTGTTTGTGTAGCAGTGGGTGTGGTTATGGGTGGGGACGTGAGGGAGTCGGTGCTACAAGGCTGCTGGGAAGTGGTCAGCCTTGGACCACCTCACCCAGGCCAGGGTGTCCGACCCCTTCACCACCTCATATCCCCAACCCTTTCCCACTCTCCAGGACTCCCTCAGCTTCGTAAGCGAAGCCACGCGACCTGTAGTCATGATGGACTCGGCGTCAGAGGAGTCAGGTCAAAGGCCGAGCCATCAACATCCCTCTCCCTTCCCTGGGGTGTCGCACCTGCCGAGGAGGTTTGAAGCCTCGTTGGGACTCGTCTGTTCATGCTGGTAGAATACTTTTCTGAAGTCCATGTGACTTAAGGAATTTTTGTGCTGCTCAAGGTCGAAGACTATCAATCATTTGCATGCAAAATTATAAGAGAGAGAAAAGAAAAAATTAGATGACAGAACGTTATTTACAGCTGCACTCGTATGCATGCCGTTCGACCTTGACCTTTGCCCCGGCCATGCACTCTGAACTAGCTGGAACCTTGATGACCTTAAAGAGAGGGGATATCGACTCTTCCGGCGCAGTGGCTCCTTGCCAGCGCCACGTGCCGCCGGTGCAACCCCCACTCTTGACCACGCTGAAACATTTGAACCAGTAAGAAAAACAGTAAAGCAATTAAGAGCGGGTTAATTGATGCCCCTGTTATTACAAAAAGAATGTGAGTACAGAGTGCCATCATTAGCAGATAATGAGGCAGGATTATGATGAATTAAATACGCGCTTGTGACTGTTGATATAAATCATTAGGAAAGATTTCCAGGTACATGGCAAATTACCAGTGTTCTTTCCCTGAGAGTGTATTCCCTTTGTGTTGTTAACGTCTGCTTCTCCTGCGTGCTCTGCTGGGCGACCGCCGCATGTGTGGTGTATGGTGGTGGTATACACTTGCCCACGTCTGCGCCGTTGATCGGCCAGCCCCGGGTGTTTCCCTCTTGTTAGTTCGACGGCCTACAAATGATGTCTTATGCAGTAGTTGGGTGCAGGAGCACGAACATTGGTCTGGATTTGGGTGCAGAGTCACGAGTCTTGTTTGGGCTACATACAGTTAGGTTAAAAATCACAAATATTGGGTTGTATGTAGGTTGGAAATCGCGAATATTCGCCTGTAGGCGGATGGAAGATCTTGCATATAGGGCTGTGGTTGGATGGAAGATCACGAGTATTTGGGCTCTTACCTGGAATATGAACGAATGTTGGCTTGAAAACGAGCGGGAGATCGCTAATACTCATCGTAATTATCACCTGTCGCAGCAGCAGCAGCGGGCCGGAGTGGGCTGTGTGGGTGCCGCACGAATACCTCTCAAGCTGGGAGAGCCTAGAGCCAGCAAGCTTCCTGGCTGCTGTGTGGCCGGACGGTTGGTGTCAGGTCGTAATGGATTATTGACGCAGTTCGACTCTTGACACAATGTGTTGAGTTCACTTGACTCCTGACTGACGGTGCGACACTTGTGGTATGAATGGCCTGGCAGTCACCACCAAAGGTCAGGTCAGAGGCCACGCCGTCATACACCAGTGGTCGAACCTTCATACTCAAGGGTCGTTCTCATGCTCAAGAATCTTACCGTCGTAATCAATGGTCGTACAGTTGCGCACAAACTGTTAAGGTAACAAGGGTACCTAGTGACAGCACTAGGATCCCGATTCCTCTATTAAGGAATAAAGTATTGAAACTGAAACTGAACCGGTAAATTTTGGTGCGTGTGTGTATGTGTATTAATTTATTCATATATTTATTTTTTTCATCTACGTAATGAGATGTGGTTTTGCAGCTGAGCGACGTAACGTTGCAGGGGAGTTCCTGTACGAGTTGGCATTTTCTCTAGTGTGAGAATCACCTCTCGAAATAGTTTATTATTTGCATCACACATGGCAGTGTGGTGGAAACTGGATTATGAGTGGGAGGGTAGATGATGAGGGAGGGAAGTGAGTTATGAATAGTAGGAGGAACTGGTGAGGGAGAGATAAGGGACCTGTGAGGGAGGGAACTTGGTCATGTCTGACATGAGGGACTCTAGGTGAGGAAGGGTGCTGGGTTATGACTGGTGAGAGAGGGAATTGGATTATGACTGGGAGGATGGACTAATAAGGGAGAGAATTGGATTATGGCTGGGAGGAGGGAGTGGTGAGGGAGGGAACTGGGTTATGTCTGTGTGGAGGAAGTAGTAAGGGAAGGAAGAAGGTTATGATCGTGAGGAGGGAGTGGTGAGGGAGGGAACTGGTATCTGACCGGGAAGTGAGATTGGAGAGGGAGGGAACTGAGCTCAGATTGCCACCAGAGGACAAACTAAGGACTAACTCTCTGGGTCATCAGGACTTGATTTTCTTTGTAATTATATCGGTTGTTTTCCCTGAGGTAAAGTTCTCATTTTCAAGTACGAGACTGATATGTTCTAAAGATCTTGATGTCTTAAGAGAGTTTCTCCTAGGAAGTCGTAGTGTGTGCGTGAAGATCCCAACGAGCAGTTGGAGAGATAAGTGCAGACAGGCGCAGGTCTGGTGATGAGCACCGGAATGTCCCACGCTCAGGACGACCCATTAAACCTGTTTGGATCTCTGATGGCTCCACACACACCTCTCTTCCTCCCTCCCACATACCACCATCACCACCGACCCACCCGCCCACCCACCACCTCCTGCCACACTCACGCTAACTGCCGCTGCCGTCACACTCCCGCTCCTGCTGTGACATGTCAGACACCGGTGCTGTGACACACCCACCACAGATACTTTGACACCCATCACTGTTACTGCGACGTATCCAACACTGCTGCCGTCACACACCCGCTCCTGCTGTTTCATGTCGAACTTGGTGCCGTGATACGCCCACTACTGCCACTTTGGCACACCCGCCATTGCTGTGTCGTCAGGCGCTGCTTCTATATCACAAACGCTGCTGCGAACACGCCACTTCTGCTGTCACACACCCATCACTGCTGCAGTGACGCACCCACAACTGCTGCCGTCACAAACCTACTACTGCTCCCGTCACACTCCCACCATCTGTGCAGTGACACATCCACCACTGTTGTTGTGACACACCCACCACTGCCGCTGTGACGCCCCCACCACTGCCGCTATGACGCATCCATCATTGCTGCTGTGACACACCCACCAAAGCCGCTGTGACACACCCACCACTGCCGCTGTGACGCCCACCAAGGCCGCTGTGACACACGCACCACCACTGCTGAGACATACCCACAACTAATGCCGTGACACCCATCACGTCTGTTCTCCGAACCCATCTTGCTTCTCGTTTATTTAGTTTTTTTCGTGCAAATAATCTATTTGCTGTCTGATTATCTTTTTTAGCGTTTTGCAAACTACACTCATCAGAGATACTGGTTTGTAATTCAATGCAATTTCTTTATCTCCTTTCTTGATAAACAGGCACAACATTTGCTCTCTTCCATTTCTCTAGCACCAAATACTCTTCCAATGATTTTTTGAACATTTCAAACGGCGTGTTGAACATGTCTGCACTCAGCAGATATAAGAGACTTCATCTGGTCCACACGGTTTATATGAATCGAGATCTTTCAGGAGCCTGCCTATATCTTCTAACAATTTTGTTGCTTTCCATGTTTTCCCCCATCTTATCCATCTTAATAATGGTGCAACAGGGACCCTCGGCGTCGAAAACACTTTTGGAGTTGATTCCTCACATGTTTTTTTCCGCCTTCTACACCAACGCAACCCCCTCACTCCCTCAGCCTGAGTAGCTGCTCCTTGACATTCTGTTCCTTATAGATTTGTTGACAAGTTTTAGATTTTCATTTTCCACATCCACATTATATACCTCGTCCTTATTTTGTTATTCATCGCTATTTTAGGTTTCAACTTCTGGCTGCCTTTAGCTTGACAGGATAACCTTTTGCGGTCTGTATATTGATATCTTTAATCAACCATATTTCCGTCATTTCTAACTTTCTGTCTTTACCCATTGCTGACAGTTTACTAACGCACTCATAAATTTCACAGAACCTTCCATGACTGTTTTATATTTTGACGAACTCCAGTTCCCAGAGCAGTTGTTTGGCTCTCTGTTGTTACAGCAACTGCCCTTCCTGAAAGTCTGGGTCATTTTTTTTTCTCCCTCACTAAACATGTGGTCATATTCCAGCACTTAGTGGTTACTTGTCCCAAGTGATGTATCATATCTGATATTTCCTGTTTCCATGCTATTATACGTAGGAATGTGTGTGTGTGTGTGTGTGTGATTAGTTTGTGCGCATGTGCACACACACACACACACATTGTGCTCAATGGGAGACTGATAAAAGAAGCTGGATCACAAGACAGAAGTAAGGGGGGAATCTCTTTCGATGGATGAATTATCTCAGTGGAAGAAAACACATCGTTAGGGAAGTCTTCTCTAAATGGGTCAGGGTGACCAGCGGAGTGCCAGAGAGTTCTGTTCTGTGTGTGTGTGTGTCAATTTATAGAATTCTTTCACGAAAACTGAAAATTGAAGTTATGTATATGACTGATGCGTTTCTCATGAATGTTAACACGTTCCTCATAATCACCCCCATATCTTGTGTCATAAATAACATCATCTGTGGGGTTCGAACGGCCATCATCAGCCCATCATTAACGAGCTTTGATCGCACACGACCTGTGGTGGCCAGAGACGCGTGAGGTCAGCCGAGAGCCAACTGCGATGTAAAACTGGTTATTAGGGAGGCAGTGGGCGAGTCTGTCTGCACACGGGTAAGATGATGTATGACCCTCCCTTGCCTATTAACCTCACTCGTTTCTGTCCATTATCTTCCCAAATATGACATTTGGCCTATGCTTATCGCATGGTCTCCACAAACACTGGCATACACATTGCTCATGCATAGGCAATCAGCGTGAGGGATGAAGAATTTTGTCCTTATGCAGCATATTCCATCTTTATTTCCCACTCAAAATATGGCATCACTGTTTAGGGTCCTGCCAATAGGGCGGACGGGGACCAGTATGGTCCAAAGTTGCCACGCCCTGTAATTATACGGAATTATTTCCTGCCTCTGCTGAGCACCCTATTTATACCAGAAACAAGTAAATATCGGAGTACTCGAAAGCTATTGGTACTTCATATATGAAGACTTGTCTTTCACATATACCTCACGTGTCCATGAGGGGAACAGCATGAGCCACAAGACGTGGACCGGGGTGGTAGAAGCCGTTCTGTACACGGGAGTGTGACGGTTGAGACCAGCCGGGAGGGAAGGAAATTGGGGGGCGAGGCGAGGCGCGCGGGTGAGAGAGTGGGGGGTTAACGGAAGGGGAAGGGAGAGGGGGAGGAAGGCAAGTTCAGGAAGCTTAAAGGGGGCATTGTCTGAGCAGGGAAACATGAACACAAAACATTAGTTACATAGTGTGATGTGGGGGAGACGAGATATCCATTATTAGTATTAATGTTATTATTATTATTATTATTATTATTATTATTATTATTATTATTATTATTATATTATTAATATAATTATTATTATTATTATCATTATTATTATCATATTATTAATATTATTATTATTATTATTATTATTATTATTATTATTATTATTATTATTATTATTATTACTATTATCATTATTATTA
>JAYMFT010175064.1:0-12154 GCA_038088735.1 Panulirus argus
AGGGGCCAAGTGAGGATTTTTCCTCTAAGGCTCAGTCCTCTGTTCTTAACGCTACCTCGCTAACGCGGGAAAAGGCGTATATGTATGAAAAAAAAATCAATTGATAGATAGATAGGAATAGATTGACTGGGAATTGTTTTAGTAATCAGAATTTTTTCCCAAGTTTCTTGTTGGAGAGTGGCAAAAGGAGGTGTCTGAGAAGTTGATGAAGGATGGGGTACCAGTAGCTGAGTTGGACCAATATGAGCAACTTGTGTTGGCTGCACTGTATTATTTAGGCTCTACTGAGAAATTAGCCCCAGCTTCTGAAAGGTTAGTTAGGATTATTTTTTTGGTTTATCTGTTTCTATATTCATATGTCCTAGCATGAGAGAAGCTGAAAGAAGCAAGTTAATATGTTCTTTTCAGGGCAACAGAAACCTGACAGAGAAAGCCCAAGAATTTTGATAAAGCATCCACAATTTTCATGTAACTAATCTTGTTGGATCTAAATCATCTTGCAGATGTTTGAGGATGGCTTATTGTTTAATTGTTAGTCGGAGGAGGATTCCACAGTGTACAGTGTAAACCTGTTTTTTTTGTTTGTATTACAAGATAGAGTAAGATGTCAAGAAATAGCACAAAAAGTTGATTGAGATATAATCTGGATATTAATGTTGGTGTTGAGTAAGGAATAGTATTTGTTTTGTTTTTTAATTCTTATTTATTGACATATGTTGATTTTCATAAGACACTACAAACCAAATTTTGCCCAGTAACAGTCTGAGTGGGGTTGTATGTCAGATTCTGATAACATAATTGTAGAGGGCCCTCCTATAGTGATGGCTCATAGAGCAACATTTTGCAGTAGTCATATTTAAGGTTTAGGGTATAGATTCTTAGAATGACAATAAGAGCTGACAAGAATGAGAGATATGAAAAAGAATCATATTGCTAATTCACTATTTTGAATATTTTTTCCACTGAATAATGAAATATTTAAATGTAAGTTTTTCAGTCATAAGGCCTCTTATGATGATGTCAAAGGTAAATGATGATAGATTCCTGCAAAATCATATGAAATAAGATTCCACCTGTTGATAGTTGCCTTTTAAGGATTGTCATGTTTACATTCAAGCAGTATTCTTAATATGCCATATAAGTGAGAACTGCCTGACTTAAAAACATTAAAATACATTGCATACTCTGAAACAACATATCAGCAACATAAACATCACACACATGAAAGGATAAACTTTCTTTGGATTACAAACCTACTGCAGGCACCTTTGAAAATGGCAGTATCAGTAGCGCTGAGAAAAAGGATTACTCCTGTTGGGATATGGATCAAAAGTTATTTTAGCAGTGTTTGTGGTTTCTTCCTTTGTCATTATGAAATGCATGATAATTAAAGAAAAACTTAAAATGCCTCCATTACTGGTAATTTATCATTAAAGAAAAAATACTGGCACACTATGTGTCGAAAAACAAACAAATGAACCAGGTTCATATTTTTTATTTGCTGTATGAAAATTCTTATTATTCTTTTCCTTTAGTAATGAAATAAAGAGAACATTTAAAGGCTTTTCATTCATCTTGACAGCAGAAAAAAATAACCATTGGCAGGAAGGTGTCATGATTTGTAAACATAAACTGTTCTCCACAGTGTTACAGGTTGTCATGCTTCATTAATAGTAAATAGATAAGTTTATCCGTTTTTGTTTGTGATTTAACATTCAGTCACTTATGGGACTGGCTGATTACTCTGAATCCCTTACCTTTGATGTTAAAAGTATTGCTTTTCTAAGATTTTGCAAATTTCTAGTGAAGGAGTATCGGGAAAAGCTGCTGATAATGGATTTTTTCATGTATCGTTAAAAATACAGTAAATGTAGGTATTTAGACATCAGGTCAGGCTCTTAAAGGTTCTGTTGATTCTTAAATAGCGTTTATATTACTTCTATGTTATCCCACTTTTTCCCAGATCAACAAAGACCTCCCAGATATAAATTATGGTAAGGTTTTCTTAGGTTCAATTGAGTTTAAAAGTATTTCCCATACTTTTACGGTACACTACATTTTCACACATCAGCACAGTCCTCCTAACTATCAGTTAGGAAAGGCTTTTATAGGTTTTTGTTGACTTTGAATGTGTTTCTCTTACTTGCATGGTTCCCCCACATCTTCCTAAATCAGCATAGGCCTCCCTACTATCTTTAGGTAAGGTTTTTGGGTAGTTTCATTGACTCATATAATGACATCACGAGACCAACAAATCTCCAGGAATGCAACCCCATTGTTTTAAGATTGCCGGAGTTATGATTTGATTACTGTTTTATTGTACCTGAACTCTGTTATGGGTAATATAATTAGATATGAATTATTATTTATTTAACAGATTCAGCATGTCACCCATTGCTTTTTTGAATACGGCTGTCAGGTTTGCTGATTTCCTCATAAGGCAGCAAGACACATATATTACCATGCCACCATTAGAGGAGAGGTTAGTAGAAGTGATAGATGTTATTTTGTGTATGCTACATCATCTTTACTATTTTTGTGTATCTTTAAGCTGTGGATATATGGAATAACTGAGGAGAAATGTAGTGAGACACATCTTTAAGTTGTGGATGTTCCAACAGAATTATTTGGGAGATATTGCTATTTCAGCCACCTTATTAGAAGTTCTCTTGTTGCTCTTGATAAGATTATCATTACCCATTCATAAGATTACTGATAGGGTGGATAACAGTTGTTTTAATCTTCTGAGCCAAAAAAATAGCTATACATTTTACAAGATCAGGTAAAAGATCAACTATTCCACACATAGAAAAGATCAGCTATTCCACACATAGTACCGAAAGGTGCTCTTTTCGTATGAAAAAGAAGGCAAATTTTCTGTGCATGATTTTTGATAGAAGATTACATGGTACCCTTATTCTAAAAACCTGGTTTTCTTGCTGTCAATGATGTTATAACACCATCTGGTATTTTCCCACAAGGTTGATAATTGCTGAAGCCATCAAAAATTGTTCGGGTTTTCCTGGTGTTATGGGAGCCATGGATGCAGCGCTTATTCACATGCGAACACCACCTGGTCCTGAAAAACAGGATTATTGTTATGATAAGACGAAGACAGGATCCAAGTGTGGTTTTGTCTTACAGTTCATAGCAGATCACAGACTACTATTTCGAGCTATTCATTTGGATGCTCCAGGCGCTGGCACACGTATTCAGATATTTCAGGTGAGTTTGACATATTCAGTACCCAAGGAGACTTGTTCATTGGTATATGCACTGTATGTCACAGTTTATTATATGTTTATAGTTATTTTTACATATCTTGTTTAAGCCTTAATTTTCATGTATGATAATTGAGGACACTGCATTAACGAGACCATGCAAGGGATGTTTATGACTTTTTGAAAACACACAGATAACAATTGTGCAGTTACCTAAACAGTTTGTGAATCGTACAATCCTTTTATGATATCTTCTGTTTCACTGTTTTCTAGGAATCAGGTGCATGGTTTTTCTTACAAAATCTTACGAGTGCAGAAACACACGTTGTTGCTCCAGCTGTGTATCCCCTTGCACCAGCTATCATGACACCACATATGAATGATGTATTATCTTACCAGGTGAGTGGCATGTGGAATGTAGCATGTGATCTTGTGAGAAAGAATAATGAGTGATGGGATGAGGAATTGCAGAAATTGGAGCTTGAATATGCAGGAGGGTGAAAAACATGCACGGGATAGAGTGAATTGGAACGATATGGTATACTGGGGTTGAAATTCTTTCATTGAAATGAACCAGGGCATGTCTAGGGTAACCCATACCTTACCATATGTTCCTAAGACAGGAGTTCCTTTTTTCTTAAGCGGGGCCCCTGCAGTACTCAGGAACCCAACCACATCAACCAGGTGGGATCACAGGTCATAAAGTTTGATAATGTGTGTGTGTCTGTTTGGGGCACTCAAGCAGTAAAAATTTGGTATTTTCAATGTGGTAGTTATATCATGGGATTTTGTTATGTTGGAACTGTGTCTATAACATAGATAGGAAAGAGTAAGTGTATATGTCTAAGGGATGTAGTTGCTAATAGGTGTATTAGGTGGGGTGGTATTAAAGATTGTGTTGGGAGAATGTTTGTTTAGTGCTTGTTGGGTCACTTTGGTGTGTATATGTTTTGTCATTTTTCTGTTTGTTGGGGGAGGAAGATCTGTGAGTACAGGTTTCTGAAGTGTGGTTTTTATTTATTTAGGGGTGTTGACGAACTCTGCCTGTTTTTGGTTACACTGTTAATTTCAAGTCACCTTTAGCAAAGTTATATCATTCGTGGATGAAAAGGTGTATAGTCTTGTTATGGAACTTTTCACACTAGATGAGTGCACCATTTGACTGCTACTGAATGTAGTGCAGCCCTGGAGTTGCTGGAGTCCCCTAAAAGTGATCCAGAGGCTGTGTAATGATAATACTAGCATAATTTTGTAGGTGTTACTGGGCTCTGACTGCACATTGTTTCCTTTAGTGAGGCTGTATCATTGTCAATGGATGAAAACATGCGGTCACATTGAGGAACTTATTCCAGAGAAGTCCATCATACTCCTGTTCCTTATTAGAGTGCAGCCTTGAAGCTGCAAGAGCCTTGTTAAAGGGGTCCTGGGGTTGTGCAGTTAAAGTAATGGATAATAATCATCCTCATGTGTAAGAATCCTATACAGATCTTTCTTCTTATATCTTCAGGAGGCACTGTTCAATGAAAACCACAGAGAAGCTCTTAAGTTGGCAGCTAATGCTATGGGATTATTTAAGTCAAGATTTAAACGTATGCAACAATTAGACCGCCACATTGAAAACAGTAGCAAGTTTATAAAGGCCACTTGCATTCTCCACAATGTTGCTATCATGCAGGAACCAGAAATGGTAAGTTTTCATATCTGGTGTGAACTGTTATGTTTTTTTTTTTTTTTGTTACTGTCTATGACTTTCATGAAACGTTATGTTATGAAGACATACTGTAATTCCAAGATGTGAATTAAGTGCTACATATATTATCTGGAAATATACAGATCTGGAAGGTACAGTAACTGTGTAAACACTGGCCATGAAAATTTTGATCTCTAAGATTCCCACCTATTAGATTTTAGTATATATCCCATACAGTGTTGACATTTTCCTAGAAACTCACCCAAATTCTTGTCTCATGTAACCTGATGTGAGGTACTCCCTGGTGATATATGGTGACTATATTTGAGTGAATGTCTAAGATAATGTTTTAATAATCTTATTTGAATTACCTTTGCTGTTTTCTCTTGTACTGGGTAGATGAACCAGGCAGACTTTTTTTTTTTTTTTATCTGATAGAACTAGTCTCTGTAGAACTAAAGGAATTGAAAATTTTGAACAAAATACACAGATGTCACCCAAATCTGTGATAGGTACTGAGACAGCCTGATTCTTAGTCCCACAACTATTAGTTCAGTGGTATTTGGAGTAAATACAGGGTTAGGGACTGGATGCCTAAACATACATCAAATACTGTATTGCCCCTAAAGTTTCCTTAATTGTTAAGAAAAATCACAGAGAAATATTAAACATAAATGATATGCACATACAGTTAGGAAAGATTAATAATTATTCCCATATTCAGGAAAATAACAGAAAAAATGGGTGTTACATTTGAAATTGCCATTTGTCACGTGAATGCTTGCAATCACTTTCTGTATAATCAGTGAATGATACAGTAGACTGTGTTTTTCATGTTTTTTGTACACAGAGGTTAGTATCTAATAATTGAATTGATAATCATTAACATATTCTGGAAAATATAGGAGAAAACAGGTGAAAGAGATGGAAGTCTTACCTTAAGTGAATGCTCATGATCAGTTTTCATCATAATCACCAGATATGAGTGCATCCGCCTGACTGGCTTCAAAATTGTGAAAATTGTACTGCAATTCTTAGAATAATAGGGTAATTTTGGTACCCATGATTTATGAAAACTGAGTGAAAAAAGCACTTAAGTTTGCAATACTAGCATATCTGCTACAAGGATCAAGGTAAGGCAAAATGTTTCAGTTAGTAGGATATAACACATCAGGTGGCAGCTGCAGCGTATGTTCTTCCTTACTTAGATGTAAGGTTCACCCATTCAGTCTTCTGTTATTGCAGTAAGCATGTAATAATGCATAATGCTTATTTGCGACTGGTTTCTACATGATAAAACTAAATTCTTATTGTTGCTGTAATATGGGATAGGAAGGTCAGGTGTCTCCTGACTACAGTACTTTTGAGTTTTGCTCTTTTTTATTCAGTCCAGGTGAGTTAACGCTGATTGCATCTGGGTAAGGTTGAGTAGATAGCATGCTGTTGCCTAGCATGTTTGCATGTAACTAGTTTAAACATGAGCCTACCTTGTTCACATTGACAACATTTTGTTTCAAAAATTTGTCATTACTTTTGGCTTCCTTTTAATTTCTTCTGTCACTTGTTTTGGGTGGAGGAAGGCAGTGGTCTTCATAGTCAGTATGATATTACACTGTAGGAATGCTTTTCTTAGCAAAGAGTATTAATGTAATATGACATGATATTCATATCAAGGGGAACCAATGGACTCTCTGTTGAACTCTTCTAATATGTTTTTTTTCATTTGTGAGATCTGATGTTCTAGTGAGTAATCTGTCCTGTTGAACTGTATTCTTCCAGATTACCTGATATGTATGTTACCATATGTATTCTCAGATGATGTGCATGTTGTATGATGTGCTCTTTCCTGTATTGTGTTCTTCTCAAGCCTAACCTGATACACATGTTCTTGTGACATGGTATGCTTTATTAAGTGGTTTGATGTGAAATATTATGCTGTTAGTGTTAAACCATTAAGAATGGATAAAGCCAAAGCAAACCACCAGGAAACTTTGCAAACTGTCATACTTACTTTTTTCAGTTTATAAGATGATTAAGTTCTTCAAAGAACTTTCCATATCTGCATTGATAAGAATACCATAATTTCTGTTGTGTATTTGCTCTTGTAGTATATGGATTAGTTGATAGTAATATTATATCCAGTATATATGAGGGAACATATATGTAGAAGAAGTGTGGAGTCAGTAGGGATCAAAAGGTGTGGATGATCTTGGGTTGAACCATTTTGATGTACTGCAGAAATAGGCCAGTCAGATTGATATATTATGGTATGTGCTATTGACTTGTTAAATGCAGTATTTTATTATTCATAGCAAATTTCTTCTGCAGGTGTTGGACAGGTTATCATTGGAACACAACAAGGGTGTGGATGATGAAAGTTGGCACTACATGGGTAAAGAAGAGGTAGTGGCAGAATTTGGTATTCTTGGTGGAGAAGAAAAGAGACATTACCTTACAACTGTCATGACTGGACGCTATGATGGTTCCTTAGCTTATGTGGAATTTCCATATCAAGTTGATAATGAAGTTGTATAGTCTCTGGTTAAGTGTATATTTCATGTAAACAGATTAAATTGATCTTATATATGTTTTGTCTATTGAATAAGATTGCAGAGAAAAACTGTGTAAACTACAGAGACATTCTGCACCTTTTTTGTTAGAAATATAGAACTAAGATACTGTACATAAAAGTTTTTATCCAATTCAGCTGTGTTTTGATTACTTTAAGTGATAATGTTATGCATTCCTGAGTTTACAAAATGAGCTTTTGTGTTCATTGTACTGAAGATTTTTAAGCTACAACTTTGATAGGAAAATCCAAAAAGATTTCTTTACAAAAAGATTTCTTTAGAATGTGGTAACCATTTCATGAATTGGAATGTGCTGTTTACAACATGGTGATTTTCTTTTGCTTTATGGTCAGTAACTGACATATGATTTTAAACAAATTAAGCTCTGTCAGTTGTGTCAAAATTTGTAAACATCATTGTTACAAACAAAGTAGTTTCCTATTTTCTTCACTTACCAGAACTCAAAGGAAATTCAGTAATTTCCAGTCAGAATACATGGACCTTAACTTGGAAAGTCCAGTCACTCTTTAACCTTTTCACTGTGACCTGGGGGAAAGAGCCCTCTTTCCTCAGTGTTGCTGGGTAGATGGTTAAAGAAAGTGTTTTCATGCTTATTTGCTATTCCCTGCAACAGCGAGGTAGTACCTTTCCATTTTTTCCACTGACCACTTCTTATGCCCAGGGTCAGCCCATTGACGTGGTCCCCTGTGCACCACGTATCACCAATTTGCTGTATCCTATGCATTCTTCACACCCTCATGCATGTTTAGTTCCTGAAAACTTTAAGCATCTTTCTCTCCATTTCGTCCTTGGTCTTCTCATCTTCCTTATTACCTCTACTTCTGAGTCGGTCTCTCGTCACTCATTCTCTGCATATGTTCAGAACATTTCAACACAATCTGCTCAGCTCTCTCAAACATACTTCAGTTACCGCCACACCACTCTTTTACAGTGTCATTCCTTAATCGATTATCCCACTCAGCACCACGTATTATCCTCAAGCACTTAATTTCCAATGCTTCCACTGTCCTCTGTTCTTTTGCATCTAGGGTCCACAACTTACATCCATACAGGACTGTCAGGACTATTATGACATCAAACATATCCATCTCTGCCTTTAGAGCCAGTGTTCTCTCTTTCCACGCACTACTCAATACATTCAGAACCTTTGATCCCTGACCACCCCTATGGTTCACTTCAGCTTCCATAATTCTATCTGCTGCCATACTCAATTCCAGGTATCTGAAAGCTTCTCACTTCCTTTCGGACCTCTGACCTCTCCATTCAGACTCACACTTAAGCAGAACTGTCTTTTTCATCTTCTTGAACTGATTACATTACTGTACATGTTTTCACATTAACATTGAACTTCCTTCTTTCTCACACTGTCTCAAACTCAGACACTGGCTCCTGCAGTGTCTTACTTGAGTCATCTGCAAACAACAACTGATGTGCCTACTTGGCCCTTCACTCTCAGCATGCTGTAGACTTACTCTTCTCTCCAAAACCCTTGCATGTACCTCCCTCGTAATCACATCCATTAACAGATTAAATAGCCATGGTGACATCAAACACCCTTCATGCAGACCCACCTTCACCTGGAACCATTCACCCTCATCCCTTTATACTCTTACACACATTTTATAATCCTAATGAAAACTCCTCACTGTTTTTGTAGCATTTCTCTCACACAGTATATTCATAATATCCCAACTAACTTGTCCCTTGACCCTGCTGAACCTAATAACTTTGCTCTTATTTACATTTACTCTCAACTTTCTCCTTTCACACACTTTTTCGAACTCAGTCCCCAACTTCTCAGTCACCAGTGCTGTATCATTGGCAAACAACAAGTGACTCACATCCCAGGTCCTCTTATTCCCAACAGACTGCATACTCACTCCTCTTTCCAAAACTCATGCATTTACCTCCCTAACCACCCCATCCATAAACAAATTAAACAACCATGGTGACATCACACACCCCTGTCACAGACCGACCTTCGCTGCGAACCACTCACTACTTCAAGCAGCTTACCTCCCACTTACATAGCTTCTTTTCCGACTTTCCCTGGGTAAATTACTGTCTCTTATGTGTTGATGCTTCTCTCTCCACCAAGTACATAATAGAGGCTATTCTTGTGGGAATGGAAGCATTTTTCCCCTCTTCCTCCAGGACGACCTCTTCATCCAATACATGGGTCAAATGTTCCTGTTCTGAGGTCATTCAGGCAAGGGATCAAGTATATCAGGCTTGGAAAAACTCTCAGTCCTCTGGCTCCCATTCGGCTTTTATCACTGCCCATAATCTCTGCAAGCACATTATCCATGAGGCGAAGCATTCCTTTATTCAAAGGAAGTGTGAAAACCTCTTCCTGTTATTCACTGATAGGTCTTTCTGGTCTTTAGCTAAGGGCATCAATAACAACTTCTGATGCTCTACTTTCCCTTCACTTTTCCTCTCTGATGGTACTATAGCTGTCTCTCTTGTACATAAAGCAACTCACTATGGTTCTTGTTTCTTCTCTAACTCCACCTTGGATGATTCTAACATTCCTTCACCCCCTAATACTCCTCTTACTAATCCTATGCCCCTTTCCGTTATCTCTTTTCGGACAGTCCAAAAAGTGCTTCTTTCTCTGGACACAAGCAAGGCTCATGGTCCTGATGGCATCCATCCCTGTGTACTGAAAGAGTGTGCTTCTGAACTTGCACCTGTGCTTGTTCGTCTGTTCCATTTGTTTAAAAACCAAAACTCTTTCTTCTTGTTTGCATGCATTGATACATCCCATCCCTTAAGAATGGTGACTGTTCTGACCCCTCTAATTTTTTTCGTATTGCTTTGACTTCTACCATTTCCAAAGTGTCTGGATCCCTCCACAACTCCCATATCCTTAAACACCACGAAAATCACAGTCTTCTCTCTGATCACCAGTATGGCTTCCATAAGGCTAGATCCACTGGTGATATTCTTTCCTATCTTACTAATGACTGGTCATCATCCCTGAAAGATTTTGGGGAGTCAAGTGTAAACCCCCATGATATATCTAAGGCTTTTGACAGGGTGTGGCATCTCTAAGCTCCCCTCTTTTGGCTTTCCTCCCTCACTTTGCTCCTTCATATCAAGCTTCCTCTCTGGTCGATTTGTCTCTGTTTGTTGATGGATCAGCCTCCTCCCTTTTCTCCATCAAAAGCGATGTCCCTCAAGAATCTTCCTCTCCCCAACACCTTTTCTCCTTTTTTCAACGATTTCCTCTCCTCAGCAAGAAATCCTATGCGCTCATACGCTGACTACTCAACAATGCATTCATCCACATCCTTCAATTCTGCTCCATCTCTCACTCAATCTGCATCCCATCTTGACAGGGTTTCATCAATAAACTCAGACTTGGACAGGGTATCTCAGTGGGGTACACAAAATCTTGTTAAGTTTAATTCCCCCAAGATTCAGTTTCTACCCCTCTCTCTATTGAAAACTCCTCACAACTCTCGTCTCTCCTTTAACAGTTATGTAATTCTACCTCTTGACTCAATGAACCTACTTGGTATTCCTGTAACATCCACTCTTTCTTGGAAACCCCACATTACAGAAATAGCTAAGTCTGCTTCTAAGAAACTGGGTGTCCTGTTTAGATTTTGAAACTTCTCTTCTGAACAGTTGCTCCATTTATACAAGGGATTGATTCCTCCTTGTATGGAGTACTGCTTTCACATTTGGCATGGTTCTAGCTCTGCATCCTTACTTGGCAGAGTTGAGTCAAAAGTAGTCTGCCTTATGAAATGTCTTAAGATAACTTCCAAACTTGACCCCCTTGCCCTACGCAGCAAAGTTGGTTCACTTTCCCTCTTCTATAGGTATTACTTTGTTTTTTGCTCCCGAGAGCTGGCTGCTTGTGTGCCCACACTACTAGCTAGACCACAGAGTACTCGGCAAGCTGCTGCATCACAGGATTATTGTGTGCCATTGGCAACTCAAGGATGGGCCGTTTTGATAACTGCTTTTTTTCCTACACATCGAAGCTTTAGAACTCTTTACCTTCTCATGTTTTCCCAGTAGCTATGACCTAGCACATTTCAAAAGACAGGTTTTTCACTCAAAAATTCAGAAATATCTTCCCTTGATTTTTTTCTTTGCTTCATAATTCTCTCTATATTTCAATTAAGTCCTGGCCTTGATGTGGACTTTTGTCTGTGACTGGAGCCTTCAACATAAAAAAAACATATATTCTTAAGACCTTCCACAAAGCATCTCTATCAGCCCTATCATATGCCTTCTCCCAGATCCATAAATGCCAAATACAAATCCATCTGTTTTTCTAAGTATTTCTCACATTCATTCTTTTCACATCCTCTACCACTCCTGAAACCACACCGCTCCTCCCCAATCCGATGCTCTGAGCATGCATTCACCCTCTCAAACAGTACCCTACCATACAATTTTCCAGGTATACTTTATGGACTTCCGTGGAGTAGCAGTTAGCATTCCTGACCATGATGCATTCACCGGCTGCCTAGGGTCGAGTGCATAGGTTTGAATCCCAGTTACGGAAGTTGGTCCACAGTCAACCCAGCTGTTCGTCCATCCCTAGGGGTTGATCGATAAAATGGGTATAATGGTGTATATATATATATATATATATATATATATATATACATATATATATATATATATAT
>JAYMFT010175075.1:0-12154 GCA_038088735.1 Panulirus argus
AGGCCTTATGGAAGAGCAGGTCTTACGGAAGAGCAGGTTATATGGAAGAGCAGGTCTTATGGAAGAGCAAGTTATATAGTAGAGGAAGTCTTTTGGAAGAACAGGTCTTATGGAAGAGCAGATTATATGGAAGAGCAGGTCTTATGGAAGAGCAGGTCTTATGGAAGAGCAGGTCATATGGAAATGCAGGTTATTTGGAAGAGCAGTTCTTATGGAAGAGCAGGTCTTATGGAAGAGCATGTCTTATGGAAGAGCAGGTCTTATGGAAGAACAGATTATATGGAAGAGCAGCCTTACGGAAGAGCATTACGTATGGAAGAGCAAGTTATATAGTAGAGCAAGTCTTATGGAAAAGCAGGTCTTATGGAAGAGCAGATTTTTATGAAAGAGCAGGTTATATGGAAGAGCAGGTTTTATCGAAGAGCAGGTCTTATGGAAGAGCAGGTTATATGGAATAGCAAGTTATATAGCAGAGCAAGTCTTATGGAAGAGCAGGTCTTATGGAAGAGCAGGTCCTATGAAAGAGCAGGCCTTATGGAAGAGCAGGTCTTACGGAAGAGCAGGTTATATGGAAGAGCAGGTCTTATGGAAGAGCAAGTTATATCGTAGAGGAAGTCTTTTGGAAGAACAGGTCTTATGGAAGAGCAGATTATATGAAAGAGCAGGTCTTATGGAAGAGCAGGTCTTATGGAAGAGCAGGTCATATGGATGAGCTGGTTATTTGGAAGAGCAGGTCTTATGGAAGAGCAGGTCTTATGGAAGAGCATGTCTTATGGAAGAGCAGGTCTTATGGAAGAGCAGATTATATGGACGAGCAGCCTTACGGAAGAGCATTACTTATGGAAGAGCAAGTTATATAGTAGAGCAGGTCTTATGGAAGAGCAGGTCTTATGGAAGAGCAGATTATATGGAAGAGCAGGTCTTATGAAAGAGCAGGTCCTGTGGAAGAACAGGTTATATGGAAGAGCAGGTTATATGGAAGAACAGGTTTTATAGAAGAGCAGGTCTTATGGAAGAACATGTTATACGGAAGAGCAGGACTTATGGAAGAGCAGGTCTCTTGGAAGAGTAAGTTATATAGTAGAGCAAGTCTTATGGAAGAGCAGGTCTTATGGAAGAGCAGGTTATATGGAAGAGCAGGTCTTATGTAAGAGCAGGTCTTTTGGAAGAGCAAGTTATATAGTAGAGCAAGTCTTATGGCAGAGCTGGTCTTATGGAAGAGCAGATTATATGAAAGAACAGGTCTTATGGAAGAGCAGGTCATATGGAAGAGCAGGTTATATGGAAGAGCAGGTTTTATGGAAGACCAGTTCTTATGGAAGAGCAGGTTATATGGAAGAGCAGGTTTTATGGAAGAGCAAATCTTATGGAAGAGCAGGTTATATGGAAGAGCAGAACTTATGGAAGAGCAGGTCTTATGGAATAGCAGGTCTTATGGAAGAGCAGGTTATATGGAAGAGCAGGTCTTGTGGAAGAGCAGATCTTTGGAAGAGCAGTTTATATGGAAAAGCAGGTCTTATGGAAGAGCAAATTATATGGAATAGCAGGCCTTATGGAAGAGATCTTATGGAAAAGCAGGTCATATGGAATAGCAGGTCTCATGGAAGAGTAAGTCTTATGGAAGAGCAGGTTATTTGCAAGAGGAGGTCTTATGGAAGAGTGGGTCTTATGGAAGAGCTGTTCTTATGGAAGAGGAGGTTATATGGAAGAGCAGGTCTTTTTGAGGATAAAGTCTTATGGAAAAGCAGGTCTCATGGAAGAGCAGGTCTTATGGAAGAGCAGGTTATATGGAAGAGCAGTTGTTATGGAAGAGTGGATCTTATGGAAGAGCAGGTTATATGGAAGAGCAGATTGTATGGAAGAGCAGGTCTTATGGAAGAGCAGGTTGTATGGAAAAGCAGGACTTATGGAAGAGCAGGTTTTTTGGAAAGGCAGGTCTTATGAAAGAGTGGGTCCTATGGAAGAGCTGGTCTAATGGAAGAGGTTATATGGAAGAGCAGGTTATATGGAAGAACAGGTCTAATAGAAGAGTGGGTCTTATGGAAGAGCAGGTCTTATGGAAGAGCTGGTTATATGGAAGAATAGGTTATATGGAAGAGCAGATCTTCTGGAAGAGCAGGTCTTATGGAAGAGCTGCTCTTATGGAAAAGCACGTTATATGGAAGATCATGTCTTTTGGAAGGTCAGGTCTTATGGAAGAGCAGGTCTCATGGAAGAGTAGGTCTTATGGAAGAGCAGGTTATATGGAAGAGCAGGTTTTATGGAAGAGTGGGTCTTACGGAAGACCAGGTCTTTTGGAAGAGCAGGTCATATGGAAGACCAAGTCTTTTGGAAGAGCAGGTCTTATGGAGGAGCAGGTCTTATGGAAAAGCAGGCTATATGGAAGAGCAGATCTTATGGAGCAGCAGGTCTTAGGGAGGAGCAGGTATTTTGGAAGAACAGGTCTTGTGGAAGAGCAGGTTTTTTGGAAGAGCAGGTCTTATGGAAGAGCAGGCCTTATGGAAGAGCAGGTCTTATGGAAGAGCAGGTTATATGAAAGAACAGGTCTTATGGAAGAGCAGGCTATATGGAAGAGCAGGTCTTATTGAAGAGCAGGTCATATGGAAGAGCAGGTTATATGGAAGAGCAGGTCTTATGGATGAGCAGATTATATGGTAGAGCAGGTCTTATGGAAAAACAGGACTTATTGAAAAGTAGGTTATATGGAAGAGCAGGTCTTATGGAAAAGCAGGTGTTATGGAAGAGCAGGTCTTTTGGAAGAGCAGGTCTTAAGGAGGAGCAGGTTTTATGGAGGAGCAGGTTTTATAGAAGAGCAGGTGATATGGTAGAGCAGGTGTTATGGGAGACAGGTCATATGGAAGAGCAGGCCTTATGGAAGAGGAGGTTATATAGAAGAGCAGGTCTTATGGAAGAGCTGGTTATATGGAAGAGCACGCTATATGGTCGAGCAGGTCTTTTGGAAGAGCAGGTCTTATGAAAGAGCAGGTCTCATGGAAGAGCACTTCTTATGGAAGAGCAGGTTTTATGGAAGAGCAGGTCTTATGGAAGAGCAGGTCTTATGGAAGAGCTCTACTTATGGAAGAGCAGGTTATACGGAAGAGCAGATTTTATGAAGAGGAGATCTTTTGTAAGAGCAGGTCTTAAGGAAGAGAAGGTTAAATGGAAGAGGAGGTCTTCTGGAAGAGCAGGTTATATGGAGGATCCAGTCTTATAGAAGAGCTGCTCTTATGGAAGAGTAGGTCTTTTGGAAGAGCAGATTATTTGGAAGAGCAGGTCTTATAGAAGAGCAGGTTATATGGAAGAGTAGATTATATGGAAGAGCATGTCTTATTGAAGAGCAGGTCTTATGGCGAAGAGCAGGTTACATGGAAGAGTAGGTTTTATGGAAGAGCAGGTTGTATGGAAGAGCAGGACTTATGGAAGAGCAGGTTATATGGAAGAGCAGGTCTTATGAAAGAGCAGGTCTTATGGAAAAGCAGGTTATATGGAAGAGTAGGTTATATGGAAGAGCTGGTCTTATGCAAGAGTAGGTTATATGGAAGACTAAGTCTCATGGAAGAGCAGGTCTCATGGAAGAGCAGGTCTTATGGAAGAGCATGTCTTATGGAAGAGCAATGTCTTATGGAAGAGCAGGTCTTATGGAAGAGCAGGTTATATGGAAGAGCAGGTCTGATGGAAGAGCTGGTTATATGGAAGAGCAGGTTATATGGTCGAGCAGGTCTTTTGGAAGAGCAGGTCTTATGGAAGTGCTGGTCTTATGGAAGAGCAGGTTATATGGAAGAGGAGGTTTAATGGAAGAGCAGGTCTCATGGAAGAGCTGTTCTTATGGAAGAGCAGGTTATATGGAAGAGCAGGTTTTATGTAAGAGCAGGTACTGTTCAAGAGCAGGTCTTATGGAAGAGCAATTTTCATGGAAGAGCTGTTCTTATGTAAGAGCAGGTACTATTGAAGAGCAGGTCTTATGGAAGAGCAGGTCTTATGGAAGAGCTGGACTTATGGAAGAGCACGTTATATGGAGGAATAGATTATATGGAAGAGCAGGACTTATGGAAGAGAAGGTTAAATGGAATAGCAGGTCTTATGCAAGAGCTGGTTATATGGAAGAACAGGTTATATATAAGAGCAGATTTTCTGGAAGAGCATGTTTTATGTAAAACCAGGTCTCATGGAAGAGCTGCTCTTTTGGAAGAGCAAGTCTTATGGAAGAGCAGATTATATGGAAGAGCAGGTCTTATGGAAGAGGAGGTTATATGGAAGAGCAGGTCTTATGGCGGAGAGCAGGTTATATGGAAGAGCAGGTCTTATGGAAGAGCTGGTTTTATGGAAGAGTAGGTTGTATGGAAGAGCAGGACTTATGGAAGAGAAGGTTATATGGAACAGCAGGTCATTATGAAAGAACAGATCTTATGGAAAAGCAGGTTATATGGAAGAGTAGGTTATATGGAAGAGCTGGTCTTATACGAGAGCAGGTTATATGGAAGAGCAAGTCTTATGGAAGAGCAGGTCTTATGGAAGAGCAGGTCTTATTGAAGAGCAGGTTATGTGGAAGAGCAGGTCTTATTGAAGAGCAGGTCTTATGGAAGAGCAGGTCTTGTTGAAGATCAGGTTATATGGAAGAGCAATTTAAATGGAAGAGCAGGTCATATGGAAGAGCAGGTCTTATTGAAGAGCATGTCTTATGGAAGAGCAAGTAATATGGACGAGGAAGTTATATGTAAGAGCAGGTCCTATGGAAGAGCAGGTTATATCGAAGAGCAGGTCGAATGGAAGAGCAGGTCTTATGGAAGAGCGGGTCTTATGGAAGAGCAGTTCTTATGGAAGAGCAGAGTATATGGAAGAGCAGGTCTTATGGAAGAGCAATGTCTTATGGAAAAGCAGGTCTTATGGAGGAGCAGGTTATATGGAGGAGCAGGTTTTGTGGAAGAGCAGGTCTTATGGAAGAGTAGGTCTTATGGAAGAGCAGAGTATATGGAAGAGCATGTCTTATGGAAGAGCAATGTCTTATTGAAGAGCAGGTCTTATGGAGGAGGTGGTCTTGTTGAAGAGCAGGTCTTATGGAAGAGCAGGATCTTATGGAAGAGCAGGTTATATGGAAGAGCAGGTCTTACGGAAGAGCAGGTTATATGGAAGAGCAGGTTATATGGAAGAGCAGGTTTTAAAGAGCAGGTCTTATGGAAGAGCAGGTTATATGGAAGAGCAGATTGTATGGAAGAGCAGGTCTTATGGAAGAGCAGGTTATATGGAAGAGCAGGTCTGACGGAAGAGCAGGTCTTATGGAAGAGCTGGTCTTATGGAAGAGCTGGTCTTATGGAAGAGCAGATTATATGGAAGAGCAGGTTTTATGGAAGAGCAGGTCTTATGGAAGAGCAGGTTATATGGAAGAGCAGATTGTATGGAAGTGCAGGTCTTATGGAAGAGCAGGTTATATTGAAGAGCAGTTTATATGGAAGAGCTGGTCTTATGGAAGAGCTGGTCTTATGGAGGAGCTGGTGTTATGGAAGAGCAGGTCTTATAGAAGAACTAGACTTATGGAAAAGCAGGTCTTATAGAAGAGCTGTTCTTATGCAAGAGCAGATTATATGGAAGAGTGGGTCTTGTTGAAGATCAGGTTATATGGAAGAGGAGGTCTAATTGAAGGGCAGGTGTTTTTGAAGAGCAGGTTTTACGGAAGAGCAGATCATGTTGAAGATCAGGTTATTTGGAAGAGCAGGTCATATGGAAGAGTAGGTCTTATGGAAGAGCAGTTCGTATGGAAGAGCAGGTTTTGTGGAAAAGCAGGTCTTATGGATGAGCAGGTCTTATGGATGAGCAGGTTATGGAAGAGCAGATTATATGAAAGAGCAAGTTATATGGAAGAACAGATCTTATGGAAGAGCAGCTCTTATGGAAGAGTAGATTATATGAAAGAGCAGGTTATATGGAAGAGCATGTCTTATGGAAGAGCAAGTTATATGGAAGACAGGTCTTATGGAAGAGCAGGTCTTATGGAAGAGCTGGTCGTATGGAAGAACTGGTCTTATGGAAGAGCTGGTCGTATGGAAGAGCTGTTCTTATGGAAGAGCTGGTCGTATGGAAGAGCTGGTCTTATGGAAGAGTTGGTCTTATGGAAGAGCAGGTTATATGGAAGAGCAGGTTATATGGAAGAGCTGGTTTTATGCAAGAGCAGGTTATATGGAAGAGCGGGTATTTTGGAAGAGCAGGTCAAATGGAAGAGGTGGTCTTATGGAAGAGTAGTTCTTATGGATGAGTAGGTTATATGGAAGAGCAGGTCTAATGGAAGGGCAGAAGTTTTTGAAGAGCAGGTCTTATGGAAGAGCAGATCATGTTGAAGATTAAGTTATATGGAAGAGCAGGTCATATGGAAGAGCAGGTCTTATGGAAGAGCAGTTCTTATGAAAGAGCAGGTTATATGGAAGAGCTGGTCGTATGGAAGAGCTGGTCTTACGGAAGAGCTGGTCGTATGGAAGAGCTGGTCTTATGGAAGAGTTGGTCTTATGGAAGAGCAGGTCTTATGGGACAAAGCAGGTCTTATGGAAGAGCAGGTTGTATGGAAGAGGACTAATTATTGAAGAGCAGGTTTTATGGAAGAGCATGTCTTTTGGGAGAGCAGGTCTTATGGAAGAGCTGGTCTTATGGAAGAACAGGTCTTATGGAAGAGCAGGTCTTATGAAAGAGTGGGTCTTATGGAAGAGCAGGTCTTATGAAAGAGTGGGTCTTATGGAAGAGCTGGTCTTATGGAAGAACAGGTCTTATTGTAGAGCAGGTCTTATTGAAGAGCAGGTTATATGGAAGAGCAGGTGTTATGGAAGAGCAGGTGTTATGGAAGAGCTGGTCTTATGGAAGAGCTGGTCTTATGGAAGAGCAGATTATATGGAAGAGCAGGTCTTATGGAAGAGCAGGTTGTATGGAAGAGCTGGTTATATAGGTTGTTTCTTCTCGCAGCTCCGATTGGTCAGGTTCGCTGTTCATGGGTTCAGATTTCATGAAACAATTTGCTCTGCGAATCCCTGTAAGAATTCAGGATTCCGGAAGGGAAGCTATAGTTGCAGGATGCCTGCTGAGTGAGGCTCAGGGGTACTTTAGTCCTGCGCTCCTTCGCTTGTGTGACGTCTGCCAGAGGAGAAGAGGTATGGTGACCTCCATGGGGACGCTTCTACGCTACCCCTCCGGTATAATGACGCCCCTCACGGGGTAAGACTGACAAGGTATCGTCGTGTGGCACCCGGTAATGCGGCCAGACCCGAAATTCATTCCCCAGCAGGCCAGCATCTCGCCTCCCGGCTATGGAACTCTCGCTGAGGAAGATGTTGTAGTTATTGTCATGTGTTGTGAAGCCGCCATTATCTGGTGATGATGGTGCGCCTTGGAGAGTGGACCCTGTCGACAGTTTAGAAAATCGCCATGGAGCGATCTGTGTCACAATGTGGAACGACTGGCTCGAGGCAGCGGTGGAGTCTCCACCTGCAACGGTGGGGAGTTTTATAGAATTTATGGTATTGTTGTGGTAAGATGGGTGGCTAGTGTGGTGATGAGGAGCTCCCTCCTCCTACAACGACAGGTGCAGTGTCTTATCTCTTTTTTCTAAACATTACTCAGGTAGAGCGTCGCCCACTCTCTACCCCATAGCCCATCTCCACACCCCCCAACTCGCCTCCTTGAGTCTGCACGAGGTCCAGGATGGCCATATAAAGGCCCAGTTAAGGGCTGTGATTTGGACACTTTTCGTTCCTGTGTTGGGGACGGCTCCCCCAGATGGCTTCCGGCCTCACCGCCGCTTGTACCTACTGGATACCGGTCGTTAGGTCTTCTAGCGCAGGCTGTGCGGGCGCCACTGTTCCTCCTGGTAGAAATTTCTCGAACTCTCTCGCATTGCCGAATTAGAGTGTTGCCAGAGGCTTCCAACTTTTTATTTTATGACGACCCATTTTAACTTTCTGGTTCTAGCTACCCTTTCCTGTGATAAAACACCTTATATATATGACCACCTATGTATTAAGACTGGAAAACAATGGTAACTGAGGGAAATGGGGATACTGAATGTAGAAAGCAGATCAATACAACTTAAGATTATCAAATTAGCTGAAACGGGACGTGCAGCTGAATGCCCTAACGAAGGCCATCTCATTAATGCTATATATATATATATATATATATATATATATATATATATATATATATATATATATACACCATAGCTTAAGCCAGATACCCATTTATCGACTTGCCCATATAGGAGGATGAACAACTGGGGTAACTGTGGACCGGCTGCCACGAGTAGGATTCGAACCTATTCAGACTCGACTCTGATAAAGTCAGCACTAGCATACTCAGTGAGATGGTGCCTACTTTTGCCAGTATTCAGTAACGGTTTCAAGTCAGCCAAAGACGGAAAGTATTTTGCCGAAGTCGTTATTGGCATTTGTGTATGCTAGAGGATACTTTCAGAACCTGCTAATTATATTGCTTGGCTGGAAGCATGCCAGGCGCTCTTTGGTCAGCACTGGCAGTCACGGGAACTGGACATGTACGGCGGGAACCTCACACGATGTGCACTTGACATCATGACCATTGTACAGTCCTCATCTTGCTGAGCCTGTCCACCCTCTCCGACCAGCACCGGCAAGACTGCTTACAACCACCCGTCACAGAGACCTCCTCTCCCAGGACGCCCCACCCCCACGGACCGCCATCCGTCACCACAATCGACTTCTACCGATAAGACCTCGTACAGACGAATTAAAAAACAGTCATATACCTACCATTGTGAACATCATGAACAGTCCATGGACAAGTGCATAGCTAAGCAAGTAAACAGTTTAGTTTTCTCTTGTTAAGCTACGTGGTATGTCTACTACTGTATTACTGTAACAATGCATCGCTGAATGTTCGGCTAATTATCACTAAGTGCATAAGGTATGAACCTTAGTATTGCTATGGGAAACCTATATATCTGCCACTCTGACTATGTAGATAAACGTCACTCATATGTTTGTCCAAAGTGTGGAAATATCCAGCCGCCCCACCTTCATCTTCAGTATTTTTTTATGATTAGTTAACTAGTTTCTATTATGACCTTTCAGTTCTACAATAACTTAACTGTATATTATTACTCAAATGGCTGTCTAAACAATAAACCGTTCATTATTATTATTATTATTATTATTATTATTATTTTTATTACTATTATTATTATTATTAATAGTAGTAGTAAGAGTAGTAGTATACTTTTGAACATTATATGGCAATCATCGAGACATTGTATAGTATACAACGGAACATTTTATAATAAGTATACATTTGATCATGGCGTAGTATACATCTGAACATTGTATGATATACATTTAAACACCGTGATATACATGGTTTGACTGCTTCATGCCTCCAGGGTTGGGATCCCCTGAGGTCTGGACCATGTTGTGTGGCACAATGTCAGAGTCTGTTATATGGCATATTACTAGGGAATGTTGTGTGGCGCGGTGCCATGGTGTCATGTAGATAGTACCACAGTGTATTATTTGGTACTGTACAAAGGGGAACGTGTTGCACAGTGCAATTGTATTATGGACCGTTGTGTGGCACAGTGCGAGGGTGTTATGAGGTGCGGTGCAAGTTTGTGTTTTGCATCACAGTACCAATGTATTATGTGGCACGGTGCCACTGTGTTGCGTGACACGATGCCAATTCGTATGGTGTTGCACATAGCTGAGTTATGTGGCACAGCGCCTCCTCGTGTTGTATAGTGCTAGTGCTTTGTGGCTCAGTGCAAGGGTGTGTTTATGTGGCACAGCGCTAGAGATGACCAACGTGTGTCCTGGAAAAGTGCGTGAGAGCCCAGTTCTTGAATTTGTTTTTAGTCCTGTATTATGACATGATTCTATAACTGTTGTATATGGGTGCTCCTTTATGTACCTAAAAAACACACACACACACACACACGGTAGCAAGGAGAGGAAGAGAAGACAAATGAGGAGGAAGACTGATCCGCTGGTCCTCTAAATAATAGAGTCTTAAGTTTCAGGATAAAACTGGAAGATGGTCTGTTTAGGCATTATATATAGGGGCGAGTAACTGTAGGAAAGAGGTGTTGATATCATATTATCTTCCAAATTAGATTTTAGCGAACCAGAACAAATACAGTGATAACAATATACAGTGATAGCTGTGAAGGAACAGTCAGGATTATACGCGAACTTCTTAGAGAAGGTAAATTGCTATTGATTGGAGATCCTGATTACGAGATATACACAAGGGGAATTTGGATTACCATGGAGACTTAGAGTTACGGAGACACAAGTTCTCAGTGTGTACGGTACAGGAAAATTTCCTCCACCAGTATGTCACCGAAGACATGAGGATGAGAGGGACTGATACACCATCATTTCTAGTTCGTTAGACGGAAAGAGTGGTTGTGTAGGTCTGTTTGATCATATGGTGAAGGAGGACGTAAACTAAGCAGAGATGACACCAGACTCGGAGACGAGATAAAATCATGGAAACTACAGAGAACTCGACAATTTGTACAGCACAAAGGTGTTGAACACGGAGCTCAGGGGAAACGCGTTCGCTCATGACAAAGGTCAGGGGAGTTGTGACATAGGTCATGGGAGGAATGCATGTAAGATGGAAGGGTTAGGTGGATCTTCCTGGCCGAGGAACTGTCATAAGTCGCAAAGTTGGTTGTCGGACGCTGTTCTTACCTGCAGATGACCAGAGTACGGTATCCTCGTACTGGGATCATAACGTACCAGGTCACACACCAAACATTGGAGTAATATTATTTACTGAATGTAGAACCTTTTCTGGTCAAGCGTATGAAACTTTTAGCACAGTGAAGCAGATTACAGGAACACATCGCAGTGGATCTCGGTTTATGGATACAGTAGACGTGTCAAGAAAAAAATAATCCAGGAAATGAAACATGTTCGAGAGGAGAGCGCCTTTTCAAACACTCGGTTTCCCTTACACACGTGTTTCTCAGACTACAGCAACTCAACTGTGATGACCTCTTGCCTCGTCACTAGGACTCTCAGAGAGATATTGATCTCGTGACTGTTGTTGCAGCAGCCTTGACACAGACATATATATACCATGACAGTGTAACGTGGACAAACTGAAACGTCTTTGTTTTTATCATATTACCAAGCCTTCCAGATGTGGAGTTCCGGTACACTTCAGGGAAGGTATTGATCACCCAGCTGGAGTGCCTGGCGCTGCAATAGAATATTTATAACTCCAGTTGCTGGGAAACACATGCTGGATTATTTACACTCCGACAGAACAAAGTAACTGTTTCGCTCCGGATTTAAAAGACGATACTCTCCCTTCATAGAGACATCATAGAATGACTGACCACATACACATTCCGGGAAACACATGGCACGCCACATGGCCACTCTCCAGTGGATCATGTAACCATATATTCAAATCTTCAGTACGAACGTTCATCTACTCATGGTTTATTTATTTCATTACTGAATGTTGTACAGCTGATGCACGTGTGAAGTGGACAGATGATCACGTAAACAATGCCTAATTACAGTTGTCTGTCGTCCATTGGAGCTGACCTCTGCCAAGTGCGGTCAGAACCACAGCGAATTTCTGCAGGCTCTTGAAATTCAGATGCAGCCTTCCACCCCCCACCCCCCTTCCCCCAATCAGCCGTTGTAGGCTGGATGGGAGTCGCTCGTCGTGGGGTGGGGGTAGGGGGTGGATGGACACCGCGCAGGTTAATCAAGGAATTTACATCCGTTTTAGTCGCCAGGGAACACGTATAGTGTGACGTATTCCATCGTTGCCGTTCAGGACAGTGTGGGATATCATAATATTTATGAACATCAGAAACTTACTAAAAATCAGATGAATACTGGATGTCTAAGAGTGAGTGAATACCTTAGTAAAAGGAAATATATTCACTATGATAACGTGCCGTTAAGAGCTGTAGCTTTCGACATATTTTGCTCTTTCATGTTCAGGCCTCGATCGCTCAAAATCTTTTTCAATCCATCCATCCATCTCCAATTTGGTCTCCCCGTTCTCCGAGTTCCCTCCACTTTTAACACGTATATTCTCTTTGCCAGCCTTTCCTCATTCATTCGTTCCATATGTCCAAACCATTTCAACACACCCTCTTCTGCTCTCTCAACCACACTCTTTT
>JAYMFT010175086.1:0-12154 GCA_038088735.1 Panulirus argus
TATATATATATATATATATATATATTTTATGTTGAAGGCTCCAGTCACGGACAAAAGTCCACATCAAGGCCGGGCCCCAATCGAAATATATATATATATAAAGAAGCACTTTTTACAGTAAAATAGTGATAGATTGATGGAATAGAATGACTGAGGACATGGTTGATGTAGACATCATTCAGAAATTTAAGTTGTATGACAGCAGAGCGTGCTCAGGATATGGGGCCCCCACAAGTGTAACGCTCTGTCTCCCTACAGTACAAATAAGTAATTACACACATTAAGACGCTTGCAAAAAAAGCTGCATGTATTCGCAACATACAGCCAATTACAGCATAAACACTCGACAGTTACAACAAACAAAACAATGGTATCCAAGGCTACATTGAAATATTATCACTAATCTTAGGACATTACATTCACAGCGTAGTCAGCGAGATGCCATACTGTAATATCAAACTTTTCTTTATGATTATAACTTATATATATATATATATATTGGATGAGGAAACACGAGTGTAAAAGACTCCATATTATGCGCAATTACGTTTAAAATCATACATACACACACACTCGTGTACCTATTTTTCTTATTGTACGAATGCATAACGGTTCACCTCCGAAGGCCAGGAATTTATCATACACGATCAACAGGTGACACTGTTGTCCTGAAAATGAATTTTACGATGGGGCACAGCCAGAAAACACTATATATTTTAGCGAGCACTAGTCTCGCGGAACGCAGCGTCAGGAATAGATTATGTGCGAAGGTCAGTTCCGTCTGGTCTTGGAGCCTATAGTGGCTGGCTGTCCGCTCTCAGAGAAATTTCAGCAAGAGCGGTGTACTTGCCCAAAGCTGTACACCAACCGTGAGATGTAATATAGCCAAAGACCATTGGCATGGGCCACGTTTTTCGCCACCTAGCTCGATCCTCCTGTTATTATGTTTCTTTAAAATTAGTATGAAGGAAAAAAAACTTTGTGTCATCCATACTGCATTTATGTCAACTCTAAGGCCTAGTTCTGTGTGGCCTACTTACCGTGGACAAAGGCTCTACATCTGTAGCTGGGGAAAGAACAGGCAGGGTTTGTTCAGCGCGGGCTGGCGGGCGTGGCTTTGTTTTGTTTATCAGTTCGTACAATTTGGCGGGCCGCACCGCGCGCCATGGCGACGCGAGGGTGTGATTGCAGCGGCGCGGGCCCACGCTGGGGCCCCGTGGTCGCCAAATATCTCAGCTTGGCAAGATTCTCCCAGCCGTAGTTCTCTTATTTTGCTCCCTTACACAACGAAAACCACGAGCAATTATTCTCAGACAGCTCATGGTGAAAAAGGGACAGTTATTTCTTAAGAATAGAAATATTACATTTTTTATCGTTTGTAACCTTTCCTTTCATAGCTGTTACGATACGTTTTGTATTTATTTGTAGCCTTTTCATGTACGCTTAACGTAAAAGATTCATGCCGGATCATCCAATCTTATCGTGCTTTACAAGCAATCGATACGTTTAATATTTCATAAAATATGACCCGCTATGTTACCTCCTACACCAGTCGGGTGCAAGTTGGTTCCTCGCGTAAACCTCTTAACAACAATTTGGACGCTACCAGCCAAGAACAAAGATCTGTTCATCACTGAGGTACACTGTGATGCTAGAATTCAGAACAGTGCTGTACCAACCAGGCGTGAAACCCCACCGTAACCAAAGGGGACGAGAAATGCTAAAGCGTATGAAAAATGAATGTCTCTCTCTCTCTCTCTCTCTCTCTCTCTCTCTCTTTCTCTCCCCTTGAAGATGACGTCATCATACGGTACACACTGCCACTCCTAGCAAATTTCTCGACGGTATAGTTGGTTTTCTATTCTGGAGTCAAACGCCTATCTGTGTAATCTGTTTCACTCTACAGTAACGATACTGTTATCGGCAGGACCGATTGAGAGGGAGGAGAGTTGGGGAGGGTGTCGAGGGAGGGTGTCATCACCCCAGGGTCTGTCGAGGACTCGCAGGTCAACCTCTCCTCGATTGTTCAGAGTCCCACGAAAACCCCCACGCCCTTAGTAACCCCCCCCCCCCTCCCTTGGTTATCGTCCTTTTACGCACCTTGGCTCATCGCACCAGATACGTCACCTCCCCCCCACCCCCACCCCAACCCCCACTTTATCAAGCGCTCAGCGAGTCAGGATGTATTCATAGTTCCAGCTGGGACCAGAACCAACTGGTCCCCGACGGTCTGTGTACCATACCGGGTCCGGTCGACGACCAGTTTGTTGCCCCCCCTCGCTGCATTATCTGCGATCCCTGAGCTACGCAGTCGTGATGGAAAGTCGATGAATCCGAACTTAAACTTTAACCAGATTATCTGGGGCTACGTTAATAACTACGAAGGTTATGTATTATCAGATCATGTGATCCAGGCGAATCTAAAGATTTGTCTTCCTTTGTTTCATTTGTTTTTCTTGGGAATGAAATAGCATTGGTCAAGGTCAGTTTGAGTAATAAAAACATTTTATTCTCGAGGACGAGATTGGGCAGCAGTGTTGGAATAGTATTTTCATGGATTCTACTGGGAATCTGGGGTAATATTTCCACAGTGTGTGAGGTTCTGTGATATATTTGGGGGAGCCTAGGGTAAATTTGGTTGTCTTTGGTTGGCAGTTGTAGTTGTAGCAGGAGGAGCCTCTCCTGGCGAACGTAGAGAGACATTTAACCTAGATTCCTTAGCTAGCAGACCTACCAAGCCCACATCTGCATGGGAATCATTTAGGATACCTTTTTTTTGTGTGTGGTGTTTACCGAATCTGAAGCGAAGGAAACGGACTATAAGGAAAATCCAGGAGTTCTGCTAGAATGAACTAGTACTGACTCCTGCGCCGCTTAAGACCGGAGTTGCACAAGGTGGGGGTGATGGGGTGAGGTGGGGGCCAGGGCTAGCAGACGTATGGACCACCAGGAAGGACGCGCGCGCACTGTGCTTGTCATGTCATCAGTGACGACCACTGCAGACGACCAGGAGTGGCCCTCACACACCATGTGCACCACTTCAGACAACCAGGAGTGGCCCTCACACACCATGTGGACCACTGCAGACGACCAGGAGTGGCCCTTGCTTACCAAGTGCACCACTACAGAGTACCAGGAGTGGCCCTCACACACCATGTGCACCACTACAGACGACCAGGAGTGGCCCTAACACACCTTGTGGACCACTACAGACGACCAGGAGTGGCCCTCACTTACCATGTGGACCGCAACAGACAACCTTAAGTGTCCCTTGCTCACCATATGGACCACTACAGACGACATTGAGTGTCCTCCCACACACCATGTCTACCGCCGCAGACGAAATATGAATGACCCACCCACCATGTGCCCCACGACAGACGACCTTAAGTGACCCCCCTCCCACACCGTGTGATCTACTACAGACGACTACGTGTGACTCCCAAACCATGTGCACCATTACAGATAATTAGCTAATGACACAGTAAATACTGTGGGTATTCTGAAGACCATGAGTGGCTTGGTAAAGCCCATGAGTGGCCTGGTAGAGACCATGAGTAACCTGGTTTATTTTGGCTGGAGTAGTACCATGGCCTACATAGTCATACAGTTTTGCCAGACCCGGTGCTATTCCACACAGTTTTGCCAGACCCGTGTTGCTGTCCCACACAGTATTGCCAGACTCGCGTGCTGTCCAACCTCATACTTTTCGTCCTCGCCACTCATGCTTCTGTCACACGTGTGATCCCCTATTGGTCACCTTTTGGTTTAATGTCACACTTATGGTCGACTTGAACGCCAGTGTCACACTTGTAGTCAGCTGTCATACTCCTGTCCCACTGACAGTCCACTGTCACACTCCTATGACATTTTTATTCCACTGTCACACTTATTGTCACTTGTAAAGTTCAGTGTGACGCGAGTAATTTCCTCACACTAGTGGTTCCGGCGCACATATAATGTATGTATAGCTTATAGTCTGTTAATTTAGTAGTATAACTACTTATGTCCCAGTATCAAAGCCAGTAAGGTCCTCTGTACTTAGTATCAGGGTCAGTAAGACCCTCTCTCCCCAGTATCAGGGCCAGCGAGGCCCTCCCTCCATAGTATCAGGGCGTATAAGTTTCTCCATCGCCAGTGCAGCACTAGGGCCACTTTGATTTCAGTCCTATTTGTTTCTAAGATCTTTATTAGTCTGGACATACGAGTACAGAGACAGGCCATTTCAAGGAGAACGTGGGTGAAGAAGGGTACAGCAGTGGGTGGAGGCAAGTATAGAGCGTTGCAGTGGGTATATTACATTGACGTAGTTCGGTGACAGGGGGACCCAAAGGTTCCTTGTCCCGTCAGAGAGGTAGGATGGACAGTAATGGCTTCGTTGTGGGTACAGGAACAAACATCATATTAGGGATTGAAAACGCGTCTCATTAGGTTTTGAACATACGTAGTACAAACGTTCAAATGGAAGCTTTGTGGGTACGTACATCAAATACATGGCAAATAGCATTCAGAATACAGTTCGATACTGTATTTACAGGATTCGGCAGGTTCAGTACCTTTATATATAAAAAGATTATACATAAGCGTAAACTGCGTCGATAGAGGAGAGTGACAGGTGAGCCTGGGGAACAGCGTCCCCGTCTCAACAGAAGGGGGAACTTGCTGTTATGTCAACTGAGTATCATTATACGTTTGAAAGATGGCGTGATATACAGATACTGACGGTGACGGTAATACTAAGGAAGATCAGAATATATTGCACGCAAGACAGGGGAATATACATATATATATGTACTTGCATTGGGCGTGTTTACATGAGAATTTCAGAAAGTGGTTTTTAGATTTGACTCGGCATTTGGAATGTTCAGGATCTTCGTTTCTCGCGAACTTGCCACGTGTAACTGTACCCAAATTGTGTTCTGGAAGTTACAGTGCTAGATAATGCGTTACAGTATCAGGGCCAGTAACCCCCTTCTCCACCCTGTATCAGGGCCAGTAAGCCCCCTTTCTACTAAGGGACAGTACCTTAAGAAAACCCTCTTTGGGTTAGTATGCATTTCACTCCTCAAAGAAATTAATGCTTTTAGATTATTTTTGTTGTCGTTGTTGTTGTTGATGTTGTTCCTTCATTTTGTTGCGTGGTTCCTTAAGTTTTAGGCGGGGCGCCGTGCTCTGGGTTGCCTGGGACTGGGTAGTTAATCAAGGAGGGTATGAGTGGCAATCAACCCCATCCGCTGGTGAAGCCGGACCTGGCAAGTGTGCCAGCCAGGGACCATGATTGTCAGGGGGGAGGGGGGGCGGCGCGGATGCCACCTGGCACTGCCCGACCCGCACCATGGAGGGACCACCAGCGCTGGTAGGTCGTCGGCCACCACCGGTATGCCGGGACCACCTCCAGTGGTCAGCAAGTCGCAGTCTTCTCAGATACCTTGTTGTGCTTCGTTTGCAGGACGACTAGGCGGAGGAGGAGGAGGAGGGGTCTGAGACGACTTGGAGGAGGAGCAGGGGATTGGGTCTGAGGCGACTTGGAGGAGGAGCAGGAGGAGGGGTCTAAGGCGACTAGAAGGAGGAGGAGGAGGGGTCTGAGGCGACTTGGAGGAGGAGCAGGAGGAGAGGTCTGAGGCGACTTGGAGGAGGAGAAGGAGGAGGAGGAGTCTGAGGCGACTTGGAGGAGGAAGAGGAGGGGTCTGAGACGCGAACCTCCACGACCGATGCAGCGTAAAAGGCAACCAGAATGAAAGGTCCGTTTGATTGTGCGAAGCATCTTCTCCAGACGAGGTAACCAGCATGGAAGTGGCATCATTGGTTCATTACTGCGTCTGCTCACACTACCGAGAGTCAAACAAAATTGTTTTTTTCTTTCTTTCTTTCTTTTTTTTTTTCAGTGTTTTGTCCACTGGGTTCCGGCAGTGGTCTGTCGTCTCAAGGTTTAAGAACGCTTAATGTTTGCCGAGACACTGTGGGCGCATCCGTTATTGCCTGGCACCTCCGCTTCGTGTGCGATACTTTACTCCCCCTTGAGTGCGACACTGCCTGCAGTCCTTGAGTACGATGGCTTGACCCTGGATTACTTACGATGGCCAGGCTTTCGACAAGACCTTCAAGGGTCAGGTCAAGGGTCAAGGGTCACCAACTTCGTGGCCAAGGGTCAAGGAAAGTGCCCACATGCCATGTCACAGGTGACAGTGTCTCGTCATTACAAAATGGGTCTTGTTCCTTACGAATGACAGATATTTCGAGCAGCTGTTTTGACACGGGCTTATGTCAAGAGCGAAAGTAGCCCCGCGACAGAACTATCCACGTGACGACGTGTCTGCATTACTTAGTGGACAGGAACCGGTCATGGAGAATATATTTCATTATACCTTCATCCAGCTAACTAATGATGGGCTTGTCCTTCAAGCGAATGAATGGAAAAGCCAGACGACGGATGACCTGTTGGTCTGTGATAAGGGTTTACCTGCTGGAGGACAGTATCACAAAAGAAATTTAAGTTGAAAAGCATCAGATCTCATTGTGGATCTGCGCTTCTAACAGAGGAAATAATCGGTAAGTCTTCATGACGTTTATTTCCAAATAACAGAATTACTGAAGGTTTGCTAATTTCTACGGTTGTTCTGGTTTGTTCTTCGCGTTGGGTAACGCAGGGGGTGGGGGAGTGCAAGTAGTGCACACACGCACGTGCACTGTGTTTTAAGCGCGGTGTAAACCAAGGCCTTGGACGGAGAAAGCACTGCGTCGTTCGTCCAGTGGTTTTTATTTCTAGTTATTATACCCACCATTGTGTCTGTTGGATCACATGCAGTTACGCATTGCGCTGCGTATCTTAAGTCACTGTTGATGAATACTCCGAGAGTTTTTTTTTTTTCCCCCATCTTGTGTTTCTCATAATGGCTCAACAAATACCACACATTCGCGGTCAGAGATATCTTCATCACCAGACGGCGTTGATTTCCCATTCGTCTACGCCGATGGGCCATCTTCCCACCTGTGCATCACTGTGTCTTATACCTCCCCACACATTCCTCATATAGTTTCCCTTTGCTCGGATCTTGTTTTCCCCGAGTTCCGTGTGGTCGTCGTCGTCTTTTGGCAAAATTTCGAGCTCGTCCAAAGTGGGTCTTGGTCTCCAGGTCATCACGGATGTGTGTGTCCAGCGTGTGGCTTCCTTAGGAGGGGAAGGAAGGAAGTGCAGTGGCTAAAGATCACCACTTTTATGTGTGGCTACCCATGTCCTCTCTCTCTCTCTCTCTCTCTGTCTCTCTCTCTCTCTCTCTTCGTCTCATCCACTTTTCTCTCCATCTTCAGTGCATCTCCCTCCCTCCCTCACCACCACAACCACGTCACGTAGGCCCGCCCGCTTTCCCCTCCTTCCCTCCCTCCACCTTTCCCTTCCCTCTCCCTCCCAGTATTTCTCTCTTCCTCCCCGCCCATCTTCCTCTTCCGCAGCAACAACGCGATGGTATGTCTATAAATATTACCAAGTGATGAACGCCGCTGGCCATGAGCAAGGCAAACGTAGTAGTCATTTTGTTGCCATGGGATCGAGCAGCTCGGCTGTCGGCATCCCACTCAAGTCCACGGCAACTCATCCGAAGAACCAAACACGCTGTTATCTGAAGTGTTGATGGTGAACAATAAAGGTATTTACAAGGGAGGAAGGTGATAGAACCCGCCGTAGTATCAGGAGACCTTGGTTGTCAGGCTGATGTGCCGGGGTTGGCAACAATGTGCGTGCGTGAGTGTGTGTTCGTGCGTGAGTGTGTGTGTGTGTGTGTGTGTGTGTGTGTTTGTGTGTGTTTGCACCCTTGTCAGTGTGACGTCACAGATGCTGAGCAGGAGTAGAATGCCCTCCCCCCCCCTTTGTTGAAGGTTAGTAGTACGTGGTCCTCCTGCTGAAGGTCACTGGCACGTGGTCCTCTTGCTGAAGGTCACTGGCACGTGGTCCTCCTGCTGAAGGTCGATGACACGTGGTCCACCTGCTGAAAGTCACTGGTACGTGGTCCTCCTGCTGAAGGTCGATGGCACGTGGTCTTCCTGCTGAAGATCACTAGCAGTGGTCCCTCTACCGAAGGTCACTGGCACGTGGTTCCCCTACTGAAGGCCACTGGCACGTGGTCCACCTGCTGAAGGTCACTGGTACGTGGTCCTCCTGCTGAAGGTCGATGGCACGTGGTCCACCTGCTGAAGGTCACTGGTAAGTGGTCCTCCTGCTGAAGGTCGATGGCACGTGGTCCACCTGCTGAAGGCCACTGGTACGTGGTCCTCCTGATAAGGTCGATGGCACGTGGGCCCCCTACTGAAGGTCACTGGCACTCATGGCTGTCACTGTGACTCACGTAACTGTTGCCACCACCAGTGACGCTTCACTGTAACTCATACCACCACCGCCCCATTCATATAAGCCTCCCTCATGCCAACCATCACTCATGTTCCCACGGCATAACTCCGCATGACTCCTACTGTCATCACTCATGTGCCCAGGCGTCCGCCTCATATCCCCGGCAGGAGAGGATAGGGGAACGTGGGTGAATGCAAGATAGGGTAGGCAGCGAATCCACACGCGTGGATAGAGCAGGGGACAGGAGGTGAGACCACAAATGTGGACCGAAGAGACCAGAGGAAGTGGTACCATCAGGTGTGAACAGAACAGAGGATAGGCAAGAGAGCTGCTGGTTGTGGATAGAGCGAGGATAACCAGTGATACGGCAGTGGTGGACAGAGCGGGATAGGCAGTAAGGCAACAGGTGTTGACAGAAGGACACAGTGATACAGGCGTCACTGTGTTTCTGACTTGTGGGATGACAGCCATTGACTTCCACCATGTAAACCTATCGTGAGTTGTTAGGTTTACATGGTTTACCATGATTTTCATAACTTCTGATGTAAACCGTAGTGTATATGTCTTACTCTTATGTAAACCATGGTTTATGTGTCTTCCGATGTAGACCATGGTTACCACGCCTTGTTCTGATGTAAACCACGAACTTATTGGTCTCTGTCTGATGTAAACCACGATTTATTGGTCTCATTCTGATGTAAACCGCGATTTATTGATCTCGTTCTGATGGAAACCACTGTTTGTTGGTCTCGTTCTGATGTAAATCATGGTCTCTATGGCTTGACCTGATGTAGGTTTACACACGGAGACAAACACAAAAATTCCTCTTGATTTCAAGCGTTTTGCAAGTGTTTGCTGTTGATCTTTGATGTGTGTACTGTACCTCACCACTACCCACGCACTTAGCCTAAACCCTGACCTGCTTATACCTGACTTTTCTCTCTAAACTAGCCATCATCATCATTTCCTCTCTCTTTACGAAGTTGAGAAAGAACTATTCCTGCAACCCAAGGCGTCTTTGTCTACACCCTCGGGCGCATGCACACCCACGTCTTAGTGTATCTTTACATCCGAGCTCAGTTCTCCAGTCAGTGCCTGATGTCCCGTCCGTGTACTGTAACTTCACGTGTAGAGGCTTAGAGATGAGCACTTGAGCATCCGCACCAGCAGTAGGCCAGCCCTGACCTATACATCACGCTTTTGAGGTCGAATTGGCTACTTACCCGCGTTTCTAAAGCACCCACCCTGTCTAAAGCACTCACACTGCCTAAAGTACCCACCCTGTCTAAAGTACCCGCCCTATCTATAGCACCCACTCTGTCTAAAGCACAAACCCTGTTTAAAGCACCCACTCTGTCTAAAGCACAAACCCTGTTTAAAGCACCCACTCTTTCTAAAGCAAAACAATAATTAAAAAAGACCTTCTCCCGGTAGGTCACTGTTCAAAGCAACCCACCTGTCAACAACAGCATTTTGCCACCAGAAATCATCTACGTAAAGAAGCGGTCGTCAAAAAAGGCTATCTATCTCTGGCGACGCTTGTCTAAAGAGGTGACCTGCTGTGTACTGCAGGACTCTGATTGGACGTGCAAACAGCAGAACCTGTTCAAAGGGCGTTCCCGTGTACGGAATTGCTTGTCTGGAGAAGACACTTGTCAAGAGCAGCACCAGTCGGAGGAGGACATCTGAGGCAGTACTTATCTAATGAGATCATATGTCTCTAAGTGTCTTATCTAAACAGGACATCTGTCTACGGCAGTGTTTGTATTAAAAAGCCACATGTCTACGGTAGGGAGGCTTTCCCAGTCCACAGCAACACTCGTTTAAAAAAGGCTAAGTTTCTACTGTACTGTTCGTCTAACGAGGCCACTTGGATACAGCAGCTCTTGTCTAAAGGGACTTCCTGTCTACAGCAGTGCTTCTTTAAAGGTGTTTCCTGTCTACAGCTGTTCTTGTGTACAGAGGCCGCCAGTCTACAGCAACACCCGTCTACAAAGGCCACCTTTTTAAAGTGTCAGTTGTTGATACAAACCAAGAGAGGCGGACCATTAGGATCATCTGTCCAAAGAGACCATCCCTCTAAACCGGCACATGTGAAGACAGCCCTGCTCTATAAGGCAGCGCCTATAAGGAGCGACCACTTACCCAAAGCGGTACATGTTCAGTAGAAGCCACCAAGTTAAAAGGCCAGCCGCTCAGAGCGGTGATTGCGAACAGAGGCCGTTTGGTCAAAGGAGTGAGTCCATCTACCTCAAACGATACAGGAACTTGCTTAGTACAACGTCCACAACAGAGGCCACACGTGTCTAGAAAGAACAACGAGAATCTAAATCAGTCCTCATTGTAAAATGCCACCTGTCAAAAACTTGTCCTGCGGCTGTTCTTCTATTTATATGTGGCCGTCATAGTGAGGTCGTGGTGTGGGTGGTGCGAGTGAAGAGTGAGGGGTGGTGGAGGAGAGCGGGGGGGAGATATTCTGGCCTGGAGTTGGGAGGAGGGGGGGGGGTGGCGGAGGTTTGGCCTCGGGGAAATCTAGCTTGGGGGTCCGGCCTGAGGTGGGGTTATGGGAGGGAGGGGGCGTCTAAACAGTAGGGGGTGTGGAGGTCTAGGCGGTAATAAGTAACGCCACATAGACACATACACATCCTCATTCTGCTGGGGGTATATACATAGATAAGGCACTAAAATAATAACACGTTTTTGAACAACATTCATTCCCACCCGCAACACAAACCCTACACCATAACACATACTCTTTTAACTGCCGAACGTCCTTGCTGGTGTTGGTGGCGCCACATTTGTCCGACCACCCATGTCTTGACCCATCCTTCTGTGTCCTTCCTACCCACCCATGTCCTGAGCATCCACTCATTTCTTCATCCAGTGCCTGTGGACTAGACTGGTGCCACCCCCACAGTGCCTGTGGACAAGACTGGCGCCACGGTGCAGTTCGTCTCGTACATTGAGTGGATCAACTAGTCGTCTCCATATTTACTCGGTGGAGACATTTGCTTTATGTCCGACCGTACGATCCGGCACTGTAATAACGATGGAGGTGATAGATACTTCTCGCAAAATTCGCTACTCGGAGTTTCGAACCCGCGATCTTGTATAACCAATGTTCTTACATACACGTGTGTTGTCTCATGAGTCGTAGCCAAGTATGTTAACTAGTATTGCTCAAGCGTCCTCACAAACCCTCTTGATGCACGTAGAAACGAGTGAACAGGACGGGGCCAGATGCTCACACCCTCGAATGCAGTCTTTTCATTGTGTATTATTACATTAACATTACATCAGCGGATGTCTGCGTGGCGCAGGAGGCCAGGTAGAAAGTGATCCCAAACGTTAATTTTCGTTCGTTACTCCTCATGTTCATCAGTATTCCTGTCAAACCTCGCACCAATAAACGTGGGCCAGGTCTGGTTGTAAAGCTGCTCCTAGCTGGAGTTTTGTTTCGTATTAACTTCTGACTATTCCTCATGTCAGTCAGGCTGACTCCACGTGAAGCAACGCGTGTGATTAAGAGGACGATGAAAACTTCAGTTGTGTGTTCAGCGTCTCCATTACTGGATAAACTGTTCACTCTAAGAGGATTTAGTCTCTGCAGCACCTTGAAAAACACTAATGGAAACCCAATTAGAGGCGAGGAGTGTCCTGCCATTGTTCCCAGTCACTGTGTGAGACGCATTAGAGATCATGAGATGTATATCAGATTGGCGAAGAGATAAGACATTTCGACAGTCACTAATATATATATATATATATATATATATATATATATATATATATATATATATATATATATATATA
>JAYMFT010175097.1:0-26133 GCA_038088735.1 Panulirus argus
AGAGAGAGAGAGAGAGAGAGAGAGAGAGAGAGAGAGAGAGAGAGAGATTCCAAAAGACACGTGGCCAACGCGGGAAGAACCATATACCAAGAACCAGGCGGGTTCATAAAAGCCAACTCAGCGTTTCGCTACCTTTAGCCCATCCCGCTAAGATGAGCCGGTTGCCAAATGCCGCTTTTTTTCCACTAATCATTTACCGCCACGGATGTCAAACTTTCCTATCACAAGACAGCTCGTCACAGACAAGGAAAAGAGCACCCCTCCACATACTATACAGGTGGTACAGGCGACAACTGGAGAGGACAGAACGTGCCGCCGAAATAGCAAAAAAAAGTACCTTGGCAAGGATATCAAGACATTATTTTGACTCGTGACCTGATAAAACTTCTTCCCCTCTTGGGGAGGACCTCTGATCTGATCCCCCCACCCCATCCCATCCCCCCTTCACACCACCCCCCCGCCTCCCTAACCAGCTACACTTATTTATGCCGGAGGCTCCAGGCAGCGGGCGGGGCATCCACGTCCAGACCAGACCTAAACTGGAACATGGAAAAAATTAAAGAGAGGAAGAAAGTGAGAAGCGAAGAGGGAAATTATTAAAGAGTTTGGGCAAAAGTGGAAATCCTAATTTGTGAAAAGGGTCAGGTGTTGGGTGCTAGGAAAGACTCGAGAAGGCAAAGAGTTCCAAAGCTTAGCGGTGTAGGGAAAGAAGCAGACATCACAACGGCCCATCCTATAGTTGCCATTGGCCACACAGTCATCACGTGACGCAGCAGCTGGTGGAGGGACACACATCAGGCTGCTCTCAATAGCAGATACCAAAGCAATGTCTTTAGAGGAGGGAAAGTCAAAGGTTAAGAAAGCATTGTATTGAAATAAAGAAGAGACATAAAAGGAGATTCAACAGCTTATAACCTGATATATGTGATTTAACCACCTGACCACTACGGTACGACCCTTGAGCACGAAGGTACCACCCTTGATCACGACGGTATGACCCTTGAGCACGGCGGTACGACCCTTGAACACGACGGTACGACCCTTGAACACATCGGTACGACCCTTGAGCACGAAGGCACGACCCTTGAACACATCGGTACGACCCTTGAGCACGACGGTACGACCCCTTAAGTAGGTACGATGAGTACCCCTCACAGTATCACGCCATGCCTGTCTATCATTACATTTTCCGGAGTCATGTGGATAACTGTATCTACCTACGTATTCCACATCTGTACCGGACATTTGCATGATGTAATGCTGTGTTCACATGATCATCACTCTATGCATACAGAAGATTTAAGATTATTAGAAGTATGTCATACTATACGTATCATCTTATAGATAAATGTTGCTGCAGTTTTCCCAATAGTTTTTTTAGCTACTTACAGTACGGCAAAGATGGCTACAGACCGCGTAGCAAAGACAGCTACAGATCGTGTAGCACAGACAGGGACAAACCATGCAGCACAGATGGCTACAGACACTGTAGCATGGAGAGAGTTACTGACCATTTAACACGAACAGTTACGTTACAAACCTTTTAGCTCAGATTAACATACTTAATAACACGCTCTGTTAGTTACTTTGCAGAATGCTATTCTGGTCACAGTGCGATAATAATTATGTGGCACAGAAATACCTATCTAACTTTCACAATGAACATATATTTAATGTCATAATGTTACAGAAACACCACTGACAGAAATATGTGTGCTTGTATCTACATCTTAAGTCAGCGTAAACACATTATGACAGACGCGTACAGGAAGAAATGTAAGCCTTGTATACCACACCACCCCTGCGTGCAATTCATCAACATTAATAGTCGGAATGAACTAAATGGTCCATCAAATGGGTGAAATGTATTCAATAAACAACGTGTTCGTTGTCGAGCCTCGAGCACAGACCAGTGTAGTGACCCATCCGGCAGGAGTGATCACACTCAGCGTCCAAGAACACCTGTAACATCTTGCTACACATACGGTGCTGCCTCTCACCCTGAAATCATTCCTGCTAAAGTCAATATGAATTACTCTCGCTGCTTATGGCACCTCTCTCCGTAGTCCACTTGTTTACGGCAGAAAGTGGTCCTGGACTTGGTGATTTGAGATTGGTGATGAATGATTAGCCAGAGGATGATGGAGGGGCGATGATTGGTTAGTTCAGAGGCTTAAGGGGGTGATTGTTTAGCTGGGCAAGAGATTTGGGATTAGCCAGCAGCCTAGGACAATCGGATTAGTTGTTTAGGTCTGAGATTTGAGGATTGGTGATTGTCTTGGTGACTGGGAATACTTACGTAATCCAGGCATTGGGAAGACTTGATTAGGCCTGCGATGTGAGACGTAATACTGGCCAATCAACCAACTCACATCGCCGGGCTAATCAAATCTTCCTAATCCCGAGGGTAGCCAGCTATTCCCAATCACTGGAACGAACACCAATCCCCTGGATACCAGGATTATCAGCTATTCTGACTTTCTCGACCAGTCAACTAATCCCCAATCTTACTGCCAACCAATCGTCTCTTGTCTTCGGGGAGTGCACCAATCCTCTCATCTCCGGCTTATCTAATGACTCATATTCCCCTTTCCTCCTAATCCGAGACAGCTGATTGGTTCAGGGGACCTCCGATTGGTCCATGGACTGTTGTTGGTCCATTTGGCTCCTTGTCTGAAGGGGACGTCAATGGCTGTTAACTTTATATTACGGTTAATCATCTAGTTCTGCATGTCTTACTGCACCTCCGCTCGTTGGAAAGAGTGACATGATAAACTTAGCGGAAAGTGCTTGATTTAGCGGGCAGCAGAAACTACCGGGTGATAAGTGTGTAGCGCAGTCCGCTTGGTGGTTTGCGTAGCGGAAACTGGTGGATGACGTGCAGCGGTAACTGCTTGATGATGTTTGTAGCGGAAACTGGTAGGCTATTATTTAGCGGAAACTGCTGGATGATATACGTAGCGGAAACAGCTGGATGTTATACGCAGCAAAAGTTCGTGTTACGTTGTGGATGTAGACTCTACCTGGCGTGTGTGCAGCGGACATCGCTAGGCGTTGTATGTAGTGTTAACTTTTGAGCGGTGTGTGTAGCGGAAATTGCTGAGCAATAAGTGCAGCGGAAACTGCTATTGGACAGAGAGGCCGTGCCATCAATACTCCCGGGTCGTATTGTCGTGCTCAGAGGTCGTACCGTCATGTTTTCCAGGTTAAGATTTTGCGAAACAATTTCCATTCCTGGGAAGGTGACGAGAGCACATCACTTCACAGAAGCATCGCCATACAACTGCCTCATTTGCATATCGGGTCACCATTTGCATAGTCTACACTGCTGGTAGATGATGAACGTGATCATCAGATATGACATTAGCGGCAGTTTATGACACCATGAAAACATCTCATGGCTTCCTTACGGTAATCTGACCCGTCTCATGCCCACCTTTCATGATGCAGGTGTACAACAAAACAGTCAACATTTTCCGTTTACAGACGACAGAATCATGGCCCAAGGCACACAAGCGGGTGTTTATAATATACTCAAATATTGGAGACAAACTAGTAACAAATGCCTTTGAAAAAGCTACTTAGTCTATGTAAATATTTGTCCCCCACTATTTCTGTGACAAGTCCGGGTGCAGGTGAAGTACGACGGAGACCAGGTACAATGACCTGCCACTTAACGTAGCGCACGGTAATTAACAAGAACACTGAGGTGAGGCAGTGCACAGTAGGTGTGGTAAGGTGGGTACCAAGTGCACTGCCAGGGGGAACGCCACTGGTTTAACTCCCCTGATAAAACAGGATAAACCCCACACAATGGAACCTAAACCAAGATTCCCTCTCAGGCTCTGTCTGTCTGTCTGTCTCTGTCTCTCTCTCTCTCCTTTCCCTATCGCTGGAGTCGTCCAACTGTCTACCACAACATATGGCCTTCGTTCTCAGCCTAGGATGGAGAAAAGGGAGAGAGAGAGAGAGAGAGAGAGAGAGAGAGAGAGAGAGAGAGAGAGGAGGAGGGTGTGTGTGTGTGTGTGTGTGTGTGAGAGAGAGAGAGAGAGAGAGAGAGAGAGAGAGAGAGAGAGAGAGAGAGAGAGAGAGAGAGAGAGGAGGATGGTGTGTGTGTGTGTGTGTGTGTGTGAGAGAGAGAGAGAAGGCGTAGCTAATTATATTTGATGGCGGTCCAATTACAGTCTGGCCTCTTTTAATTACTTCTCTGATTGCGACCTTCTGTACATTTGTATCGTGCTATCTTTTTCCCCCTAGTAAATTACTGGAAACAGTCAGTGGACGATTAATCTAACCAAACAGTTTTTTTAGAAGGAGTCTGGGGCAGGGGGGGGGGGAGAGCTGTTCTCAGGGGCTTTAAAGACAAAGACTTACACAGAGTGACGCAGGTTCTTCTCTCCGCCTCTCTTGGCTGTGTAGTCAGTAATTACCATGCATCATTCCAGCAATTTCCAACTACAATAAATACACCTCTGGCTTTAGCATAATCTCCCCATAAAGTTCTCTTACCACAGCCCCATTCCTGCCAAAAGTTGGCTTCGTCTGGATACCATTCATTGATTATTTCTTTCCACGCCAAGTCACCCACCCACCCACACTACCGGACTGATCCTCCCTCATTTCCTTAATTTGAAAACTTTTCTCGCAAGTTCGCCAACGTCTCCTTCTCTGGCAATAGTCCACAGCTCCAAGTTTCGTGCGTCTTCCTCGAGCACAATGGGACGCTAGCCTCATCCAACTCCCTCTAATTCCTAAAGTGAAGAATTGTGCTGGTTAGGTAAACAATACAGCCTCCGGCATTGCTTCAGTTTGCTGGAAAATTCCTCAACTTCATCTGTTCGATCAGCTCCGATATCCCGGGTATTTGGAAATCTAAATAAACTGGAGACTGTTCCAGTCCTTCCACTTTCTCATCTTGATACCAAAAGTCCTGAAACAGTAAAAAGTATCGCCCACTTGATGCTCGAAGAACGGGAGTGTAGTAAAAGAGAAGAAGTAATGTCTTCAGTGATTCAAGACAAGGTCCCAGGCTAGGCTAAGACAAGGGCCCTGGCTAGACAAGGATCCGGACCAGCCTAAAACAAAGGCCCGGGGCTAGGATAAGAGTATTGCCCGGGCTAGGCAAAGACGGAGGCCCGAGTCAGTTTCACAAAATGACAACACAGAGGAAAACGTGACACAGAGGACTATGGACAACACCATTGTGGAATTCCTTGAGCACGACGGCACGGCACTTGAGCACGAGGGAACGATCCTTGGGTATGGTGGCCTCTCCTTTGACCAGACCTTTGCTTACATCTCATGCATGAATATGTGGTTTTCTTGAACTACCTACACACACACACACACGAGATGGGGCCCCTGGCGCATCAAACTTCCTACCGGCACTGTACAAATGTTAAATTCCATCAAGGTGAACACACCAACAAAAACCTACTATATAACATCCAGCTGGAGCCTCTGTGTCAGCTCAGCCATCAGGGAAGACAACGAATAATATTCATATTTATAATCTGTTCGCCAACAACATTTCAAAGTTGAGATGGGCTTTTTAAACCAAGTCAAACTTACCCGTCTCAACTTACCCCTCATAATCTACATAATCTGGACAAACTTATCTTGAACTCTTTAGTTCTAACGAAATATTTTATCCTGACTCATATGCGCGTCCTTATCCCAACCCTACGTTTTCTATATCATCCAAGTTTAACCAAACGTTACCTACCTTCGTTGCCCTCGTTTTCTATAATCGTTTTCTATACCAATGATATTTTTCAACTCTACCTACGTACAAATTACTGTCATCCCTTTATTATCTCTGCTCATGAAATGCTCTAGTCTCACCCAACCTACCACCGCATCGCTGTATTTCCAGTGACGAACAACTGAGGAGCTGATCACTGGATACTAGAAGGTGCAAACGACAGATGTGCTCAGTCACCCCAGAGATCTGGGGTCGGAGTGCAGGTGCAAGGGGCATCTGTTTGTATTCGGGGTGTCTCCTGCCCTACGTTCAGTGTGTATGTGTAGATAGAGTATGTCATGGCAAGCGACTCTGAATCTTCGCCTGTGCTGGCTATTCACTTCCTCTTTTGCATAACACCCAGAACATCTCCTTCATCTTGGAACCATACATTGGTAAGCCCACTCCAACGTCACGTGACCGCCTTATTCCTGCTGACCATCAACCTACTGCATTCATATCTCGCACATCTTGGTCTCTCCTCAACTTTCACTTCTCACGGACCACCAGTATGGTCTTCTTTTGGCGATATTCCACCGGAGATATTCCGAACTTTATCATAAATCTTTAGCATCGTCTCCCAGAGACCTCCGGGAACACCCTGACGAGGGTACTGATATTGCCAGAGGTTTGGCAAAAGTTCTACCGATCGAGTCTCCAAGTTCCCCTCTTATGGATTTTCCTTCTCTTTTCGTACCTTCCGCTTCCTCTCTGATCCATCGCTTCCAGTAATCTCCCGATGGGTCAACCTCTCTCTCTCTCTCTCTCTCTCTCTCTCCCAGGCTCTGTCAACATCAGTGTTCCTTCCCGTCCTCTCTCGTGCCCTCCCCACCCACTCGTCCTATTATTTATCCCTCTTATGATAAACCCAACCCACTCAGCAGAGATGCGATGAACGGCTCAGAAAAGGAGATGAAAGCGGAGCGTGAGAGAGAGAGAGAGAGAGAGAGGGAGAGAGAGAGAGAGAGAGAGAGAGAGAGAGAGAGAGAGAGAGAACCACGAGTATTGCATGCTGATCTCTCTCTAGTATTTATACATCAATCAGGAAACTTAACATTCCCGCTAATGTACGAGGAGAAAAAAAATAAATAAAGCCGACCATTTAGTGAGAAAAATTACTTTTAATTTCCCCACTTGTTGATTAAGGGGATAATTTTTTCATCTTTCCATAATGCATTTGTTTAACGTGCCGAGAAAATGTCTTCATTCATTGGAACACGACAGAGCGACCCTCGAGCACGACGGTGTGACCCTTGCGTACGACTGTACGACCTTTGAACACAAAGCTACGACAGTTCAGCACGACCACTGAACACGACAGTACGACCCTCGAGCAAGACGGTGTGATAATTCAACACGACCCCTGAACACGACGGTACGACTTTTAATACGACGGTTCGACCCTTGTACGAGATCGTGCGACCCTTGAGCACGACAGGACGACCGTTGATAACCCTAGGATGCGCTGGTCTGGCCTTTGACCTGACCCTTATGAGTCAGTGATGGTCGTGGTGTTAGTCAGCGGAAGCAGAGACCACAGCAGTGACAGCAGCAGCAGCAGCAGCAGTAATAGCAGTAATAGCATTAGCAGAGGTTTAGAGTAATATTGATAAGATACATAGTAGTAGTAGTAGTAGTAGTAGCAGCAGCAGTAATAGTAGTAGTAGTAGCTGTAGCAGTAGTAGTAGTAGTGGTAGTAGTTTTAGTAGTAGTAGTGGTAGTAGTAACAAGGGGTGAAGGTGGTATTAATAGCATAAGTAGCAGTAGTAGAGCAACTCTCTGAGAGTTGTATGTCTCCTGCATCCATGACCCAGTGAGCCATCAACAACACAGGTCAGGTCAGGTCAAGGGCAGCTCGTCTTAAAGACGCGATGGGTTGTGTTGGAAGGTCACACAAGGTCGTCTAGTGACCCCGTCTTTTCCTAGGTCACGCGCTGGGTCTGTTGCCAAGTGAGAAACGAGGATTGTGTGACTCTCTTTTCTCTTAATCTGCTGTCTGGCTCTCTCTCTCTCTCTCTCTCTCAATGATGTTTGTGACGAGTGTGGTAACACAGATGGTGGCGGTGTCCGAATCAATATTGGTGGCGATGGTGACGGTAACATTGGTGGCGGGTGTTGTTGGAGATAGCTAGTGACGGTGATAGTGCAGTTGCCTTCTGGTGACGGCAACAGGGACAGTAAGAACCGAAGGCCATAAATCGTTGATTTTTTTCCATACGATCGTTAAACCCCTCCACAACCTTAAGAATAATTTTCACCCCTGAGATCAAGATATACGAACGTTTCCCGAAATCACCCGCACTGTCTTCCCCTCACTCGGCTTTTTGATTCTGTTTCTGGGTCACATTTGACGAGCGTTTTTTCATTCCTCCTGAGTCTTGGGTTCCCGACCGGGGCACACTTGGGTAACTTATGGTCATTTCGTTGCCGGCTAAACAGTAGCTGGGAGAAGGGCAGGTGTTGTTCCCAGCTGGCTCACCCCCTGTGACGCTGGCCTCTCCACATCTTATCCACCTGTTTCGTACGACGTGTACGGATGCAGACGAGAACGGACCACTGGGTCTTCTCGAGGGGAAAAAAAAAGAGAAAGTCTGGTGTAGAGAGCAGAAAGACTAGTGAAGAGAAAACCACAAGCAGTCCTGTGGTCCGCCCACTGGCATGGTCTTCAGCTTCTCTTCCATCCTGCCAACACTCTTACCATGGTTTACGCTCATCCCCGCCTCTTCCCTGCGCCTCCGTGTTCTCGTCTTTAGAGCCTCCTCTTGCCAACATTCTCTCCGACTCCCGCACAATCTTTACATTCTCGGGTACAACTGTGCCGCACTCCACCACCCGCCAGGCGACGCGGCCCCGGCATTATCAATGCCAAGTGCTCCTCGTGGGGGTCACTGGAACGCCCCGCGTGCCCTCTGGGCTCAAGAACCAGTTTTAATTGACCCGAAAAAATGAAAGCACGACGTGATATGATGATTCGTCTGCTCCAACAACTTTACGGAACGACTCGCTCAGCCCAGACGGTAAGAAACGACGAACACCTTCTGTCGCAGAGTTATTAAAGCTGTTTTTCGCTCAAGCAGCCCTGACATCCTGGGCGCTGCTTTGCCAAAGCACAAAAGTGCTCAGAAAATATCCAGTCTCTCATCTGCAAATGTGAAGGTAAGAGCAACTCTTTTCATTTCAGTGAATAAACTTATTTAACAGACCCAACCGGCATTCGTTACCACAAAACAACGGGACTACATTACCAATAAGGACTTTACATGATTGCATTGGGATTTTAAATAATAAATAATGTGAAATAAAATTTCTACTGTAACGATAGCACTAACAGTACAATCTGCTGACACCGTCCGTCCATAGTACCCTCACCCGTACGGCGCCCGGACGCTAACTGACGTAACATGTGGCGTCACAGAGGAGCAAACCGTCACATCAGTGTTTCCACACACACGTCACTCAATTTCCTAACGTCACAATGGGAAGTTTCCGATTTTATTTTTCTTCCAAAAATTTTCCTTGGGAATCGTAAGTTAAACCGTATCTTATTTCTTCGTAAATGTATAACGCGTAATTACATGAAAACTTTCAGTTAAACTAAAAGGACTGACTATACAGTTTCCACTCGGTTGTCACGAGGCGAGTAAATATAGAATGCTGTTTGGTTTGTTGGTCAGCGAGTTTAATGGAAACACAGGTTCGGATCCCTTTTCTAGACGCATAGAAACTAATCCTTACCCAGTTGGACCGTCATATCCAGCGCCATTCCACATCAAGCGCAGTTTGCCTTTACCCACGAAATATCACCCTTTATTGCCGTGGTCCTGAGCGTATTTCTAATTTCTGTAATACTATTACTCCAATCAGTGTTTATATTTCTTTTCCCATTCTATGTTTCCCGCACCGAAAGCCGTGATTTCTGTCTCTGAACACCAATCCATAAACCACTTCACGGGCAGTTGTTCTGACAGGCGGCACACTTTTGATGACATAGGAAAACTGTTCTGAAGACGACTTCCCTCATTGCCCATGACTGTGTAACCCTTAAGGACGACGGTACGACTCTTGAGCACGGTGGTACGACCCTTGAGGACGCCGGTACGACTCTTCAGGACAACGGTACGACCCTTGAGCAAGACGGTGCGACCCATGGGTATGATATCCTGACTTTTGACCTGACCCAATGACTCGAGTCGCATTGTCGTGCTGAAGAGGTTAATCTTACGACTATAAAAACAAATTTTCATTTTACTGTAAAAAAAGAAGTAATATTTAATGAAAAACTACCCGAGTTATACAGAGACGATGGTGATTATGCCAGGTGTGCTAAATGATGAATCCAGACAAGTATACTGAGTTATATACGTATACAGTGTAGAACAGAGTCTCGATATATGCGAAGTGAAATAACTACAGCAGGTCTACTGGAGATACTGAAGTGTACCGAAAGAAATTTGGCAAATATACTGAAACAAACTTAGGTATGCTGAAAGAACTTAGGCAAGTATACTGAAAGACCCTGGCAGCGTATAGTGAAAGAGCTTGGCAAATGTGATGAACACTGAAAACGAAAGCAAGCATGCTGAAAGAATTTAGTTAAGTATATTCAAAAGAACGATGAGACATTTATACTGAGGCGAGTAGGATGAAAACGGGAGATGTGGCGAGACACAGCTTGATGAAGAAGACCGCACTGAGAAAGACCCCGGATGTCTCTCGGCACAACGTATGTTTCATGAGCATTATAAATGAAAACGAGAACGTGTCTGAGACACACACACACACACACACACACACACACAGACCCTCCTTTGGTCTTTTACAGAGCAAGCGTCTGGGATACAATGAGAGACCTGTGCTGAGAGGGAAACCGAGTTGGAGTCACTGAATGGGATACAAGTGCTGAGGGGAGTGCTTCTGCAGCCGGCCCTGTGAACTGAGACGAACCATTGAGAGCCAGCGGGCGAGCCTGGCCCTGTTTGTTTACACTCTGCCTTCATGCTTGCCTCCTGCCTGGCCAAGTCACGTACCCGCCACACTGCTCGACAGGGTGTACACCAGCTCCCCACACTGCTCGACAGGGTGTACACCAACTCCCCACACTGCTCGACAGGGTGTACACCAGCTCCCCACACTGCTCGACAGGGTGTAGCCAACGCCTACAGATGTTTGTGAAAAGTGTAACAACCACTGTAGAAGGTGTTAGCTATGGTTAAGATAGCGCTACAAGGTGTTGGCAATGGTTCTGGTGTTAGAAAGTGTTTGCTAAGGTTAAGGTGGCGTTAGAAAATAGAATGATGTTTAAGTCGGTGTTAGAAGGTACGCGGTCGTGTAGTTGACGCTACAAAATGTAGCCATGGTTTAGGTGATAAGCGGTGTTAGCGATGGTTTAGGTGAGGTAAAAGGCTTTACCGATAGTAAAAGGTGTTAGGGAGGGCTTTGACAGTGCTATAGAGCTAGAAGTGGCCTACATAATGTTAGAATGTGATAGCAGTAGTTTGAATGGTGCTCAAGGGTGTTAGAGATGGTTTAGACGGCGCTAAAAGGTGCTAATTGTGGTTTAGACGGTGCAACTGGGCGTAGCGATGGTTTAGAAAGTGTCGGAGATGGTTTAGACGGTATTCAGAAATTGCATCAAGGGCCGATATGTCAGAGGCCAAAGCGTTATGACATCCCACCGTGCTCGAGGGTCGTACAGTCGTGCTCGAGGGTCGTACCGTCGTACTCAGTCATCGCACCGTCGTGCTCAAGAGTCGTAAAGTCGTGCTATTGCTCTGAAGGGCCATACTGCTGTAGTGGGGGGGTTGTTAAGGATGAAGAAGTGGAACTCGTAAAATTTATGTTCGGAATATCTGCTGTACAGTAAGTACAACGGTGAACAAGAGAGGTACGGTATGGAAGGGTAAAGCTGAAGAGTCATGGTGCTGAACGGTACGTACCGTTACGGATCGAGACAACAGTGAGCTGGCAAGAAAGTTAGGAAAAGCTAGAGCGTGTCTTCAAACGAACAGCCCAAAGGCAAGACGCGACACAGAAAGCAGAAAGTGAAACAACTATTGCTGTTCCGCAACGCCGGCAGTGAAACAGAAAGTAGGAAAGAAGACCAACAGACTCTCAACAGAAGAGAACGCAGAAACGGACTGTTGCGAAAAACGGTTTAGTACTGAAAAGAAAATGCATAAAAGAAACGAATAACATGATTTACGAACATTATAGAAAAACTGAGCTGATTAAACAGGAACAGAAGAGATAACATAAAGATTTGTAGAACAATACAGAACAAAGACTTTACAAGCAGACATGAAAAAAAAAACACCGAGATTCTCCAAAGAACAATATAGAAAACGTAACATTTGCACAAAGAAGTGACAGAAAATGTAAACGTTTGCAGAAAAACAACATAACAGACACAAAAATTTGTACAGCGATAACACAAAATAGTTGAAGTGGTGCAGAACGACTTGGCAGAAAATGTAAATATTTACCGAATGACAAGATAGAAAATGCGAGGTCTACAGACTGACACGATGGAAAAGGTAAAAGTTTGCCGAATGGCAAGGTAGAAAACGTAAGGCAAAATTGAAGAAGACGTGAAGGTTTGAGAATATGACTGAACAGAAAACGTACAGTATTGCAACATGAAAAGTTAGAAAACGTAAAGATTAAAGAATGTCATCATAGAAAATGGTGATTTGCACAACATAGAAAACACAAAAGCTTACAGAACGACTTAACAGAAAACGTAAAGATAGGGAAGTATGACATGACAGAAAACGCAAATGGCTCTTGCAGAACGATAAGATAGAAAACGTGGAACTGTTTACCTTGAGCAGAAGATCAAATAAACAAGAGCGTCTGTGTTTGTTTTGACGCCCGTATGACATGCATGTGTCGAGTTTGTTTATTATCATTACCATTATTACCAAGAATATCGATCCGTCCATGTCTGTGTAAATTACCCATTTGTACTGTGCGGGGAAGGAGTTCTACACTGAAGGGTCCCCATCTCTTGATCCTCCTTTAGTAATATACAACCACATTCACACTTTCATAACTCTACTAATTCTTTATCTCCTTTAGTTTTATATCTAAAAGTACTTCTTTACACCCTTTCTAATAAATTTCTTGCTTTATTTCATGTTATGGCCACTGGATGTTCTGTCCTTCGATGAACAGTTCTATGCTGACATCATCAAAGAGGCTTAAAATCTTAGAGATTTTCTGATCAAGTCACTCCTTAGTTTTCTCCCTTCCACGGTGGTAAAATTTATGGCCTCTTACCTCTCACTGTAACTCGGCTCTTAATTCTGGTACCATGTTTGCTGCCCTCTTCTGGATCTTCTCTATAAGCTCTTTCTGTTTCCGTAAGTGCGTTGACTAAAAAAACTCCCAAGTTCTGTACTACGGGTAGGGCACACTGTACACTCCGAAGTCATAGTACACCGATTCCTGCAGCTCATTTCCAACTAAATTACATTCATATCGAGGCTTTTTTTACATTATGCTACTGCGTCCTCATTACTTGCATTTACTCCGACTGAATATCATCAGACATATATCAGACCAACTTAGTAGTTTGTTTAAATCCCCTTGTAAGTTGGAGCAATATTCCTTACTTTTTCCATCCTTCATGGCATCATCCACAAACATTAAGGTGCGAGTCTAATCCTCTTGGCATGTCATTTACACGGATTAAGAAGATCAGTGGTTCAGACCAGACCCCTGCGGCACGCCACTGGTCACCTCCAACCCATTTTGAGAATGCTCCCATGACACGCACCTTTCTGTCCCGTCCACTGAGATAACTTTATGTCCATCGAAGAAGTCTACGCCTTGTACCCGCCTGATGATCCTGTTCGTTCAGCACTCTCCTTTGCGGTTCAGTATCAATTTTTTTTTCTAAAAGCCCAGATACACAATCCATCCAACCTTCTCTTGTGTGCAGAAGGAAGCTTACTCTCTTACGGAAGTCAAAAAGGTTTGTTACGCACGACCTCCTGTCCTTACGTTCTTGTAGTCCCTTGCTTAAATAGTTGCTCCTTTGCAAGTACTAATCAATTTCTTTCCGATTATCTTTTCTAGTATCTTACAGACCACAGTCATCAGAGACACCAGCAGGTACCCCAGGAGCCAACTTCCCGGTTTCCCTGGACACTTTCTCTTCCTTCAGCGACGTCATGAACAGCTTTTCAGTACCTTGTCCAGTGCAACTGTACACATCTTCGGCACTTGTGAAGAAATTCCACCTGGATCAAGAACCTTACACGGGTCAACCTTTCTCGCGTTTTCTTTAAGTCTTCACCAGATATTTCAATAACTTGTCAGTCACCTCCTCACGTGTCTTTACGTCATCTTCTACAGCTGTTTCCTCTGAATCCTTTTAACCTGATCAGCTGCTCCTTAACTAGCAATTTACTTCTGATGAATTCAATGTAATCTTTTGGATTACTTCTTCCCTTGTCCACAATATTCATTTCAAAAATTCTTTGTCCCTTCTTTCTTATTTTGATTTACTCACTCCTCGCTCTCTCTCTCTTGTGTGTGTGTGTGTGTGATGGGTCAGCAGTTACACTAGACACACTAGGAAAACCACAAGTCATAAATCTCCCCCTGAATCCCTCACCCTTGGCAAAACTGTGTCCCCCCTCAAAGAAAACGTCATGTACATAAAAAAAGAAAACGAGACGGCGGTGCGTGAAAACCTGGCCATGAGCGTGAAGACCTGGCCACCTTCCACAGCCTCAGGACAAATAAAATACGGAAAGAAATGGTGACTCGAAATGGCGAATTTTGCTCCTGAGGTTTACGAGACAATAGTGCCAAGAATGTGGAAAGACCGTATCAGATACCAAGCTTACTGGCACGGCTCGTGCGGGGCTCACAGCCTCCCCAAAATTGCTCACTGTAAGAACCTACTTATTTGTACGGGGCTCACAGATCTCATGTGTTTTCTAGATACGTGCGGATACCTACTTATACGTAATGCATACTTACGATGTTGATGTGCTGGTGGATAAAAGAAAATGGGAATACTGATTAAAAAGCTGGGGGAATGGAACAGTAATGAACACGGGCGATAGGTACATCAACGGAAAGAGGGGCCTAGATGTGGATAGGGAGCTGTGGTTTTTGTACATTACACATGACAGCTGGAGAATGCATGTGAGCGAATGCGGTCTTTCTATGTTTGTTCCTGGCGCTACCTCGTTAACCCGGTAAACGGCGATCAAGTATGAAATATATATACACACACACACACACACACACACATATATATATATATATATATATATATATATATTATAAAACAATTATAATTGAAATTCATCCTTCGTTTGAGAGAGAGAGAGAGAGAGAGAGAGAGAGAGAGAGAGAGAGAGAGAGAGAGAGAGAGAGAGAGGCCCCTCAGCCAGCCAGGGTAAACACGGGTCTTCAATAGGGGGAACGGAGCCCCCTAACTCCCCTATTGTTGATGGACATCATCTAAGCCTTACTCCCTCTGCAAGGTAACCCTACCCATGTAGCAAGGTAAATCCCTACCCATGTATGTAGCGAGGTAAATCCCTACCCACGTAGGTAGCGAGGTAAATCCCTACTCACGTAGGTAGGGAGGTAAATCCCTACCCACGTAGATAGCGAGGATAATCCCTAACCATGTAGGTAAGGAGGTAAATCCCTACCCATGTAGGCGGGGGGGTAATCCCTATTCATGTAAGTAGGGAGGTAAATTCCTTCCCAGGTAGGTAGCGAGGTAACTCCCCATCCATGTAGATAGGGAGGTAAATCCTTACCCATGTAGGTAGTGAGTTAAACCCCTACCCATGTAGGTAGGGAGGTAAATCCCTACCCATGTATGCGGGGAGGTAATCCTTACCCATGTATGCGGGGAGGTAATCCTTACCCATGTAGGTAGGGAGGTAAATCCCTACCCATGTATGCGAGGAGGTAATCCTTACCCATGTAGGTAGGGAGGTAAATCCCTACCCATGTAGGCGGTGAGATAATCCCTACAGATGTAGGTAGGGAGGTAAATGCCTACCCAGGTAGGTAGCGAGGTAATTCCCCATCCATGTAGGTAGCCAGGTAATTCCCCATCCATGTAGGTAGCCAGGTAACTCCTATTCTATGTAGGTAGCAAGGTGATTACCTATCCTCGTACGGAAGAGGAGCTGAGTAAGGAGATGAGTGACAAGGTAGGCAAATGGTTAAATGATGGAGGGAAGTGTTCTGGGTGGGCAAGTACGCCAGGAGGTTGGATATTGACTGGTAAGTAGATATACGGGAGCGTAAGTAGAAAAGCGAGATGGCATGATGAGATGTATCAAGACAGTAGGTAGGTTCTCAGCAACATGAGGCGCCGGTTGGCAAATGGTTCAGTACGTAAGTCAGTAAGTAGGTTGACAGATCAATGGGTTGGCAGGTATCTGGGTACGTAAGTCAATGGGGAGGTTAGGGCAAATTGATACAGGGGTAAGAAGGAGGGTATATAAAGGCAAACGGGCGAGTGAGATAGGTAAATGGGTATGAAGATTGTGGGTAAACAGCTCGGTAGGCAAATACGTAAGAATGTAAATGGGTAGGAAGGTAAACAGAAGGGTAGGGAGAAGAGAGTGGTTAGATATTTAGGGAAGCTCATAAGTAACTAGGGAAGCTCATAAGTAACTAGGCAATTAGGCAAGACGACAGTTGAAAGGGCAAGAATATGTGTGTGTGAAAAGGTGGGTAAGTATTTATCAACTTTTCCTGAATTTGTTGAGGATCTTAAAATCCCACACAAGAACGGACGAGGCGTTTCTCTGATGCTAGCAATTCTTTTAGGTTTTCTGAAGTCTTTGGAATACATTTCACAAATCTTTCTTTAACCTAAAAGACCTCTACGTTTGTGTAACGTCTGTTTTTGTTACTATTTCGTTTCCTGTCTGTTTAGTTCTGTGGTATTTCATTCTATTAGCCTTAAGAACATTCGGTTTCCTCTATAATCCTGAAACCTAAAGGAACGTTCGTGTGTGTGTAGCCGTCAGCTGGACTCTGACTGTACAAGGATTCATACACCGAACAAATATCGTCTTGAAAGTTCTCTAGCTTCGCACACCTTGAAAATCATACATCCCATCTTCGCAAACGTCTTGTATTCGCAGGAAACTTAAAGAATAAAGAAAAACAGGAAAAAAAAATGGACCAAAAAGGTAGAACGGACATGGTGATGAAATTTGCGGTGATAAGACGTTTTATGACGGAAGCGAAGCCCGGCTTGTTAAGTCAGGGTTGCCTTAGCACTGCCGGCGGGTCGGGTTATGGCGCTCAAGGGCGAACTTAATTGGGTTTTATTTGGGGGTGGGGTGAGGGGGCTGGGGGGAGGGGGCCGAGTCTCGGGGGTAAGTTGTGCGTCAAAAGTACGAACTCAGACGTACACATGATGAGAGGGCGGGAGACTGTGATAAGGTTTAACGACTGAGTTTGCCATGCGACAGTTCGCTAGATCGTAATTGGGATTTGAAGGCAAATTGATGGTAAACTATAAAGGTGAAGACCGAGGGTATCAGCGATGAAACAGTGATGAAGGTTCAAGGAACGGAGGCAAGCACTGCAGGGAACAGTGACAAACAGTGACGGAAGAGAGCAAATCTCTCTCTCTCTCTCCCAAAGAAGCAGATTTACACATTAAACATTCGTTTAACATGAATTTAAGACGAGTGGGTGTTAAGTGAAACACAGGTGGACGTCATAATGGATGACAGGTGGCTGTCATGATGGATGACGGATGGGCGTCATGATGGGTTACAAGTGGATGATGTAGCGGGAGACAGGCGGATGTCTTAACACAAGAAAATACGTATTCAAAATCTACGGTTTTCATCGTGTTCATCTGCATCGTTGCTATAGTAATCCTTCCCAAGTATTAAAATAAACATTTTACAAATAAACCGTATATAGAAACACACATATTTACATTATTCGAATGGAAATCAACATACCTGAGAGATTTCTATTTAAACAGTCTGACCCAATCTTCTCAGTTTCTGTCTTTGTGTCGGGGATAATTATGTAAATTACTGTAAACACAAGAACGGAATTACGATTAGGGTACAACTGCCTCTGTTGGCAATAATGAATCCTCTTTCATCGGATCATGATGTTCAACGAGATGTTCCAGGTTTCTATCATCCCTTTTCTCATTTATTCCCAGTTTCCGTCTTCTCTCATTTCTTTCAAAAGACGAATCGCTGGTCTTGCTCTCGTACTGTTTTCTCTCATCCTTCCCTGAGACATGCGTGTCTCTGACGGGTCAGAGCGTCTCCTGGACCGCTGTGACTAACCCAAGCCGTCAGTTGCGACAGCTTCATTCATTCATTTCTCGTGTACGACTTCTTCAAGATTTTCTTCATATCATTTTCTCATCCTTCCAGTTCACTCTGCTCGCCCCACATTTCAAAGGCTTCCAGCCGATCAATGGTTAGTGTTCTTGGGGACCACGTTCCAGGTCCACACACACACAGAGCCAACCGCACTCCGCAACACACTCTTTACGCTCCACTTCTTTAATGTCAACAGATCAAAGCGCCGAGAACTTATTCCTTCCCCCGTCTGTATCCTCCGCCGTGCCGATCCTTGACGAGGTCTCTGCTTCGGGTTCTCCAGCGCCTGCGCAATGAGGACCCTCCAGTACTGGTCCCTTCCATCTTGAAATATTCATTACCTTTGTCTTTTCCCGTTCCATCCCCATACCACACGGCCTTCGTGTGTTTTGTAAGTCTGTGCAGAGCCCTCTATAGCCAACTTTCTGTACTGGTTGCTCTTCTCCATTCGACTGTGACCCGTACATTCTTCAGCTCCATCTACTTCAACCTAAACTATTCCCCCCCTGCCTGAATTCCCTCCAGCGCTTCAATCGTTAACTTTACAAATTCTGAGGAAGGGAGAGGAGACAGTGGACACCCCTGCCGAACTCTCCGTCCAATCATTCGTAATTCCTGAGTGTGGCCTCCCGATCCTTCTTCTGTCTCTCCAACCATCACCAGTGTCATGAACAATCTCCTTCTTACTTTCCTTCACTTTCGCGCGACTCAGCCTCTCGAAAGCCTCCTCACAGTTCCCAAATACAGACAACTTATTGTCAAACTCAGGACTCTTTCGGCACACCATCAATGTTGTCATTTAATTTGTCCTGCAACCTCTCTTGAGCCTAAATTGGTCTACTACTCTACTGTCCTGTCTCTGTCTACCATGGTGGGAGGTAAGAAGCCTTCTACTCTACCTCCATCTATATAGATTAATAATGAAGGATACAACTTCTGTCTTCCAACAGATAACCTCGTCAAAGTCATCAGGTCTTCTGGTGTCCGGCTTGACCTATGTCCTCCCGTTCTTGTTGTACAGATGATGTTCTGTGTATCACTGAAGTCTTCTTGTTATCGTCTTCGGTTCCGTTAGCAAGTTCTATTCCGCGTTCTTCATCACCGGGCTCTTCTCTCTCGCCTTCCCTCTGGTGAACTCCCTTACTCCTGGATACATCAGGACCCATCTTAACCCCCGCTGACAACACTCCTTAATTTCTCACAAAACTCTCACCACCAGTATTCTTTTCCCTTACTCCTGTCCATCTCTGTAGCTCATTCTCAACCTGGCTGTACTTCTTTCCTTCCTTCTTGTTCACACTTCGTCCATCATCCATCTCCATAAGGACTTCCTCTGCGGCCCACGATATTCTCACCGCTCGCTCTTTTCCCCAACTAACTTTTGTTTGCGATTCATCTTCATCACAGCCATCACGTTCCTCCGTTTTCTTTTGACAGTTCTGTCTACTTCAACCAGGTTCTTCTCGTTTTCCCTCTGTTACCTTACGAAAGTCTTCCTTGCTCACTAGTCTCTCAGGATTTCACTCGCGCCAGTGCTTACGTCTTCAAGTCGAACTGGTCTTCAGCCCCGCCACGCTCTTGCCACAATCTATGTCTGGTTATAGACGATGCCAGTTTCTGTCTCTGGATATTCTTATGCTGTATAAGGTTGTGTTCCTCGACCACTCTCGGGAAGACGTCCTCCAAGATCGTTAACCAATGAAACCCTCGTAAACCGAGAACTGGAATATGGAGGAAAAGATTTATGCTCACAGAAAAGACACTGAAAAATGTGACGCGTGGGACAGAAAGAAGCGATCTAAATATTTTAGGAGTCTGTGGGACGCGATGGGAAGCTCGGGGACACTGTAAGAGTGAAGGAATTTGGGTGATGTATGAAACAGCAGGAAGGCAAGGGGACTACAGGAGTACAGCAGTGCTCTGAGTGGGGCTACAGCAGCAGCAAGGGAAGTACAGCAGTGATGTGTGCAGCAACAGGGGAAGACAACCACAAAACCACAACTGTGGTCGTGGACAAAGTGGCAACATAATGAACACGTAAAGTGGTGTTGGTCACTTCCAGGAGGCGTGTGGTGAAGTCAAGACTGGTGCCCAGGAGAAGGACTCGAGGATTCTGTGCACAACGTCCGCGTTACACTCGTCCTGTCTGTTCCGCGAGGGATTACTTTCCCGTCCTTCTTTTGCCTTTCAGTCAAAGACACAGTGACTGACGAGAAGGGACGCCAAACTTTGTCGTCCTGGAAGATTATAAATCTATCTATCTATCTATCTATCTATCTATATATATACATTTCCCTTCCCTTTTTAGAAACTGAAATTGGTTTCAGTGCATTACACATGACAGCTAGAGACTTAGTGTGGGCGAATGTGGCCATTTCATCTGTCTCCTGGCGCTACCTCGCCGGTGCGGGGGGTGGCGATGCTATTTCCCGTGGGGCGGGGTGGCATCAGGAGTGGATGGGGGCGAGCAAGTGTAAATATGTACATGTGTATATGTGTATGTGTATGTATGTATATATGTGTATATTGATATGTATATATATGTACTGTGCATATGTGCACATGTATGTATATATATGTGGGCAATATTTACAAGGAAGTAGTGTAAGTGACTGGGAGATGTATAAGAGAAGGTGGCAGGAAGGTGCAAGGGTTGAAAAAGAGGGCAAATGAGAGCTGGAGTGAGAGAGTATCATTAAACTTTAGGGAGAATAAAAAGATGTTTTGGAAGGGGTAAATAACATACGTAAGACAAAAGAAAAAAAATGGCAACATCGGTGATGGGGGCAAGAGAGGAAGGGGTAACAGGTAGTGATGAAGTAAAGAGAAAATGAAATGAGTATTATGAAGGACTGTTGAATGTGTCTGATGATAGAGTGACAGATGTAGGGTTTTTGGGTCAAAGTGGTTTAGTGGAGAGAGAAGAGGTGGTGAAAGCCTTGTGGAAGATGAAATCCAGCTATGTGGCAAGATTGGATGTATTGCAGCTGAATTTTTTAAGAAAGGGGGTGACTGTGTTGTGTTGATTGGTTGGCAAGGATATTCAATGTATGCATGGTTCATGGTGAAATGCCGCTGTCCAAAAGCAAAGAGAATAAAGGTGAGTGTTCAAACTACTGAGGCATAAGTTTGCTGAGTATTCCTTGAAAATTGTATGGGAGGGTATTGAGTGAAAGGATGAAGGCATGTACAGAGAATCAGATTGGGGAGAAGCAGCGTGGTTTTGTAAGTGGAAGAGGATGAGTGGATCAGATGTATACTTTGAAGAATATATGTGAGAAATACTTCACAAAACAGATGGATCTGTATGTAGCTTATATGGATCTGGAGAAGTCATACGATAGGGTTGACAGATGTGCTTTGTGGAAAGTTTCAAAAATATATGGTATGGGAGGATAGCTGCTAAAAGCAGTGAAAAGTTTTTCAAGGGTGTAAGGCATATGTACATGTAGGAAGAGAGGAGAATGGTTGGTTCCCAGTGAAGGTCGGTCTGCAGCAGGGGGTGTGTGATGTTCCCAGTGTTGTTTAATTTGTTTACGGATGGGATGGTAGGGAGGTAAATGCAAGAGTTCTGGAGAGAGGGGCGAGTATGCATTCTGTTGGGGATGAGAGAGCCTGGGAAGTGAATCAATTGTTGTTAACCAATGATACAGCACTGACTGCTGATTCAAGTGAGAAACTGCAGAAGTTAGTAACTGAGTTTGGAAGTGTGTGAAAGGAGAAAGTTGAGAGTAAATGTGAATATGAGCAAGATTATTAGGTTCAGTGGGGTTGAGGGACAAGTTAGTTGGGATGCGAGTTTGAATGGAGAAAAATTGGAGGAAATAAAGCGTTTTAGATATCTGGGAATGGACTTGGCAGCGAGTGGAACCATGGAAGCGGAAATGAGTCACAGGGTGGGCGAGGGGGTGAAGGTTCTGGGAGCAATGAAGAACATGTGGAAAAGGGAGAATGTTATCTCGGAGAGCAAAAATGGGTAATGTTTGAAGGAATAGTAGTTCCAACAATATCATATGGCTGCGAGGCATGGGCTAGGTGTTTGTCTTTACTTAAGAGGATTGCCCTGTTGGAGTTGTGTAACACCTCTCCCTTAATTCCACTAACAAGGTCACCACAAGAAGGTAAGGTGAGACTTGGATACTCTAGAAAACTGGAGTATCTCGTTTAGGCACTAAAATTTGGCAGCTTTCCCCAGTTCTGAGTCTATTCACAGTAGCAGCAACTCCTAACCTCACTGGTTACAATACTGAAACTGCGAAGTAATACGGTAACAAATATTATAACAGTGAAAAACTATAGTACCAAGAAATATGAAATACTATAACGTACACAGAGCAATGAATTCTATCAATGAAAACAGAAAATAACAAACTTTGAATCCTGATGCAATCTTCTCTTCACAAGAAATGTATGTTCTCAAAGGCATTCTCTTCTAACATAAGTCTTGTCCTAGTAAAAAATCTACTCTGGAAAACAACCACCTTACACAATGATTGTCTTGAGGGTTTCTATGAAAGTTGCAAGAGTAATGACATTAGCAGAAGCAGACTCATCAGTCATCTTAATGTTTTGGCAATTGAAGGATTTTCTAAAGTTCACGAACCAACTAGGGCTTGCTTGAAATGACTTTGCTGCTCTTTCTTCCACTGCCAAGTCATCATTTATATCATCTGAGCTTTTGTTTGCATCATAAGCATGCTAATGGGAACATTCTTATGAGTTTGGCGTTTGATCCATGTGCTTGATATTCATTAAATTCTCTCCATAATGAAACTTCGGGAGTACAAGGTCTTAGATACACTGATTAATGTACCATTCTTAGCACTCTCCAAGATCTTCTCTGCACTATCACAAATAGTTAATAAAATATATTCACTTAGAACAAGGCCACACTTAATATCAGCTGTTCATTCACTTCTCATAACACTTGAGCTAATCCATCTTAACCTCAGTGGTGATGGCCTTCCACTTCTTAGAACCAATGGTACCATGAGAACTTTAATGATGCTTTGGTGACATGATGCAAGGGGCAAAACACGTGCAATACACATTATGCTACAGCACAAAATACTTTAGTACTCCATGACTACAGACTGTATCTATGCCAAGTGTATGAGCACTTCTCATACAGTACTGGCAATGCCAAACCACAGCATTACCAATCCAATAATGATTGCTTTATTCCATAGTTAAGCCCACGTAAATAAAAAAAAAAATGTAAATGAACCATGTGCATTATTCTAAAAACGATGTGGATCAAATATCCATAAATCAAGAAGTACCAGTATTCATGGAGCAAAATAAGTCCTTATTTAATTTGTAAACTTATATCAATTGAAAAATTTCACAAATATTACACAAAAATCTCACCTGACTCACGTGACGTCATAATTAAATTAGTATATTATTCTAGGCTGCTCTTTTGATTGTAGTACACCTTCTCGTACTGCTCATCAATAAGGGTCTGAAAAGGTAATAACAAGCCTAAGAAACAATCAACAGTAATGCAGTAATGATCTTAATGATGATCACCAGCACGGTTCACAAATCTGTATTGAAAGTACTGACAGAAATTGATAATGAATAATTTCACTCTCCACTGCTGACAGGCACATACATCTGGCTGCTCAGCAAGAAATCTTAATTTCAACCAATATGTAAGAGGTCTAGGCCAAAGCAACTTTAAAAATAAGCCTTAGGTACACTATGCTAGCTCAACAAACCTGCAAACAAACTTGGCCATTTCATTCCATCCCCTCCAACTGCAACAATTATTCACCATCACAAACAATTAAACAGTTCTCTAGGTTTACTCCAAACACTGTAATGTTGTTCAAGTGAGCAATATTCATCCATCTTGTTAGTGGTGTTCCCCGAAGTTTTTAAGTCTTTTCCAATGATATTTCTCTAATTAACTTATTCTGATGTATCTACTATTATTGGCTGTGAGAACTTGGCACACCCACATCATCCATGCAAAATGTAATAAGTTTGATACCATTGTACCAATGGTTGGCTTTATGCAGTCAGACTCTTTTGGCACAATTAAACCTGGCAGTCCTAATATCTATAATGTCATTTGAAATTCACAAATGTAAAAAAATCCCCATGGTTTATTAATATGATCAATTAGAACATTACCAAATAAAATGATATACAACTCAAACCAGTGAAGTACTGTTTACATATGCTGCATGCCCTTTAACTTCTGCTACTCCACTGCCAGGGATGAGAAGTATGCCAGAAGCACCTGTCAAGCATATGCAATAAGATGTGTGGAGTTTTGGAAGTGTTTTGCTGCAAATATGATTACTAAGGGTTATCATCACTTATATCTTTTTTTATAAGTGTCACAGCTCCATGAATTACTACATAACAAAAGGACACAAATCTTAGATAGGTCTCCTCAAAATCTCTACATAGACTGTGCAGTGTAAGAAAATTTTGGCAACAGCACCTGGTATAATGTGAGAATACCACTCAGAAGTATTTTCGTCATAAATATGATGACTATGGGTTTTCATCATTAATATCTTAAATTCTCTAAGTGTCACACCTTCCCAAATGACTAAAGACTGTTACAAAAGGGCACAAATCTCAGATAGGCTTCCTTGACATCTCTAAATAGTGTGAACAGTGTATGGAAAAATTTAGGCTAAAGCATTTGTGTAATATGCAATATGTGCAGTCATTAATGGACGTATATTTTTCCTCACATCAAAGGCAAACAATTCAAGAATTTTCATCTTTTATACCCCAGCTGAAGTGGACACATAATAAAATATTGTAATGAACTCAAAACTACTACAGTGAATGGGTTCACTGACCATCTCTTGATTTCGCTGTCATAAATGGATCCAAATTTTCTTCATATCCCATTTTCACACCAAACTAGCATGATTTCAAGACTACCAATTACACTCTACATTTTTACTGCATGTGTTAAGATAGCCTGATGTAACTGTTTGTTTTAATGTTTATCCTTATATTGGCTGTCCATATCAATTGATATGGTCTTAACAAACAGCAGCCCATATCAAATGATGGGCTAGCTCTCCCTGACACTGTTTAAATATCCAGCTGAGTAACCATACTATTAACAGAAATAGAAGTCTCTTCCACTGCAAGAAAGGCTTGAAAAAAATTCTACTCCCTCAGTTCCCCTACAACCACCATTACAAGTGCATGGCCACTGACCTGCAGGTCATGCATACACAGAAAATATGTAAATCATTAGGGCAGTTATGTAAGAAGGAGGGGTCTGTATGAGGGGCATCACCAATGATCTCACACTTGTGGAGGAAATTACATAAAAACTGCACCTTTGGTAACAGTTGATAAGTAAAGAGCTAAAATACTTCTAAAGAAAAACACCTATATCTTCCTTCACATACATGCCTGCTATTTGTTGTCCTTACCCATATTTGTAGAATTACAAATTTTTTTTCATACTTGATCGCAGTTTCCCACATTAGCGAGGTAGCACCAGGAACAGAAAAAAATAGGAGGGCCACAGTTGATCACTTCCATTATCTAACTATAATGTGCAATGCACCAAAACTATAGCCCCCTACCCACAAACAGGCCGCAAAGGCCTTTCCAAAGTTTCCCTCTGCCGCTTCACATGCCCTGGTTCAGTCCCTTGACACTATGTTGACCCATGTGCACCACACTGTTCTAAGTCACTCTATACCATGCATGCCTTTCATCCTCCTCCATCTTCAGGACCCAACCACCCAAAATCTCTTCCAATCCATCCTTCCATCTCTAATATGGTCTCTCCCTTCTTGTCCCCTCCACTTCTGACATGTATATCCTCTCTGCCAACCTCTTCTCACTCATCCTCTCTCTATGTCCACACCATATTAGCACACCCACTTCAGCTCTCTCAATCACACTTTTTGATCACCACAACTCTCTCTTACCCTTTAATTATGTACACAATCAAACCACCTTGCATCACATACTGTAAAATATATATATATATATATATATATATATATATATATATATATATATATATATATATATATATAT